>JAPKLX010000355.1:181984-215464 GCA_026898415.1 Leonotis leonurus
GTGGGTTTTTATGTTTGGGAACACTTATTGGGGGATGGAGGGAGTATATATGACGTTGATTGTGTGTTAGTTGAAACAATGTCAATTAGATTGTACAAAGATAAAGCTATGCATGTCTAAAATATTTAATGCTAGCCTTTGATTGGATGAAATTAGATACAGTGGGAAATTTGAAAAAGTACTAATGTTTAATTTGTGCATTTCTAATTTTTTTAATTCAACAAGAATATATTTTAAATTTGTATAAATTTATCTAGTTTTATCAAAATAGCCATGAAATACTTTGATTACACTTTATATTGCATATGCAGTTGATTATGAAAACCTGCACCCACCGGGCATGGAAGGCCTCCAAGCACTTCTTGTCGTGAGTTTTCCCTTCTATCTCACTACCACGTTATTTTTTCAGTACTAACACACACATGCACTATATATGAAGTCTTAACTAGTAGGTTGGAAGATTAGAAATTACGCTCAGTTGTCTCTATAGCTAAAATGTTTAATTTATATTTTAGAAAAACAGAAGTCTCAGCGCGCGCCACCTTTCACCGGAAAGGGCCTATGGTACGTTGATCGATACTGTAAATTTGACCCTCGTTAATTCAATTTTGACCATCATTAATTCAATTCTTAGTGTTTACCTTTTCTCTGATTTTAGGCAATCAACTGCAGCACTCATCTTCTGGCAGTTGGTTTTCAACTGCAAAACCAGGAAAGGTAATCTCACAATTTTCTAGAATAATGTAATGAACACACATTTCCTTAAAGGTAGGCATGCATGCACTCTCCAAAAATGTTCTCGATGAACTTCTATAACAATAACCATTAACAAATATGCTGACTAATTGATTTTAAATTTAAATTACAACTTTCCAGCACTTAGTAGTCAAGAAATTATTCAAAGTCCCAATTTATGTCTCACTTAATATGTAAATATAATATTTTAATAATATTTGTTTCAAATATATCTTATTCTAATATTGTAATTCTTAAATCATAATTAATATCTCTTTCAAAATTTAAAATTATATCATATAATAAATTTTGAATTTATTTAGTACAAAAAATCTTTTGTATAATTATGTTAAACTAGACTTAGACAGATTTAAAGAGTAGAGAAAAGATATAAGAAGAGAGAAGTTTTCATTTATAAGAGAAAAGAGAGTACAAAAAACATAGAATGAATAGTACAGTGTGCTCCTTATTTATAGACTTTTTGCACATGATGCATAACTCTCTTCTCAACCATTTTAGAGTAAACTAAGATAGTGCTAGATACTTCTATTATCTTCTCCAAACTAAAACTCAACAACTTGTGTAACTACCTCTAACAACTTTGATAGCAACTCTAACAACTCTACCATTCCTCACTCTAATCGGTTATATAGAAACTCCAGTATACCCCCACAGAAACCAAGTAAGAATCATCATTTGTCCTGTAGTAACAACTTAGCACGTAGCAAAAGAAAACGAGCAAGAGGCAGTGCTTTAGTAAAAACATCAGCAATTTGATCAGCAGCAGGAACATAACCTACTAAAATCTGCCCAGCAGCAACTTTCTCATGCACAAAATGAATGTCTACTTCAATGTGCTTAGTTCTTGCATGAAAAACTGGATTTGAAGCAAGAGCTATAGCACTCAAATTGTCACACCATAGCTTAGGAGCTGAAGGAACCAATTCCACACCAATTTCCATGCATAAGGACTACAACCACAAGATGTCAGTGGCAACATTAGCCACTGCCCTATATTCAGATTCAGCACTACTTCTAGACACCACTTCTTGCTTCTTTGAACTCCAAATAACTAAGTTGCCACCAAAGAAAACACAATGGCCTCTTGTTGATCTCCTATCATCCGGGCAACTGGCCCAATCAGCATCAGAAAATGCTTCAACATGAAGAGCAGATGCAAGTGGGAACTGCAATGATAAAGATAAGCTCCCTTTCAAGTATCTAAGTAAGTGTTTGCAAGCATTCCAATGAGAAGTAGTAGGGGCTGTAACAAACTGACTCAACTTATTTACTGAGAAAACAATATCAGGTCTGGTTAAGGTAAGGTATTGCAATGCTCATTCAATACTCCTATACATAGTAGGATCAGATAAAAGATCACCATCAGTTTTGGATAGTTTAAAGAGAGTGAGCCATTGGTGTAGAACATGAGTTGCAGTCAAGCATCTTGGTTTTGTGCAGCAACTGAGTAATGTACTTCCTCTGAGATAAAGAATAAGTATAACCAATAGTACGAGACACCTCAATTCCCACAAAAAAACTGACCTCTCCAAGAGATTTAAGAGAAAATTCATCATGCAGCTGTGAGATCAAATTAGATATAGCCAAAGTACTACTTCCAGTAATAAGAATGTCATCAACATAAACAAGCACCAGTGTAATAACATCACCAACCTTCCTGTGGAATAAGGAGAAATCTGATAGAGACCTAAGAAAACCAAGGGTGTAGAGATGGTTTCTTAGCCTATCATACCAGGCCCTGGGCGCCTGTTTAAGTCCATATAAAGAACGATGCAATTTACACACATAATGTGGATATTCATTACTCACAAACCCCTTAGGTTGAGTCATGTAAATCTTATCCTCAAGAATTCCATTTAAGAAAGCATTGTTGATATCAATGTGTTGCATAGTCCAGTTAAAAGTAGCAGCTAAGAAGAAGACATACCGAATGGTAGTCTGCTTTACTACTAGACTAAATGTCTCCAAGAAATCCACACCAGCTTTTTGCTCAAATCCCCTAGCAAACAACCGAGCTTTAAGCTTATCTAAAGTGCCATCTGCATACCCATTTATTTGATATAACTTTCATGGAAGGATCATAAGGTACTAGAGACCATGTATGATTATGTAACAACGCATGATGCTCAACTTCCATAGTTGTAAACCACTGAGGAGAAGCAAGAGTTTCAGAATCAGAAAGAGGTTCAGTAGGTAACATTACTGCAGAGAAGGCCTTTGGTTTAAAAATGTCATTCTTAGCTCTAGTGATCATGATATGAGTATTTAGAGCTGAAGGAATATGTGCCACAGGAACAATATGATTTGAAGGAGGCAAAGTTGGGGATGAATCATGAGCAGAAGTGGAAGAAGAGACTGGTGACAATGAAGGAAAAGGAATAGGAGAGTTCCTAAAATGAGAGGAACCATTGTTTTGAGAAGGAACGTGTATAGGTAATGAAGCAGGATTTGATTGTTGTGAGGATAAGGAATGTATGTGAGAGACGGAACCATGACCAAGGGAACCAGCAGGAAGTGATGTAGAAGAATCAGTGTTGAGGAAAGGTGCAAAGGGTGAAGATCAAGGATTAGAAAAATGAAGTACAGGAGGTGAAATGATAGATGAAGGATTGATGTTGACAGATGAAAACAAGCTCTCATATGGAAACTCAGATTCATTAAAATGTACAGTGTCTGCAACATATAGCCTACCCGAAGGTCCTAGGCATTTGTAACTCTTGTGATGTTCACTATATCCTAAAAATACATACTTGGTAGATCTATACATCAACTTATGAGTATTATATGGTTTAAGGTATGGAAAACATGCACAACCAAACACTTTGAGTAGCTTATAATCAGGTTACTGTAGAAAGAGAACTTGGAAAGGTGACATGAAGTTAAGACAAAGAGTAGGGAGACGGTTGATAAGATAAGTAGAAGCTTGAAAAGCATCCCACCAAAACTGAAAAGGTAGTTTAGCTTGAGCTAGGAGAGCAAGACCACTATTCACTATGTGTCTATGTTTTCTCTCAGCCCTCCCTTGTTGAGAATGCACATGTGGATAGGAATGTTGGAATTTAATACCAAGAGACTGTAGAAAAGAAACAAGAGGTCTAAACTCCCCTCCCCAATCAGTTTGTAAAACTTTAACAGTGGTGGAGAATTGACATTTTACCATTTCAATGAATTGTTTGACAACAATACAAGCTTCAGATTTGAGTTTTAGAGGAAATATCCAGGTAAATCTGGTGAAGTCATCAACAAAGTGTATGTAATATTTATATCCAAGTGTAGAAGAGATATATGTTGGTCCCCATAGATCAGAGTGGATGAGTTCAAACGGTTTAAGAGTTTTAAGAGATTGTGAAACATGAGGTTTTTGATAAAGCTTGCCAAGTTTACATGCTTCACAAAAGAGCAGAGAAGAAGCAACAAAAGGTAAAGACATTTTAGTACAAACTTTAGCTAAAACAGTAGGTGAAGGATGCCCTAAGGCTCTGTGAAGTGTATTTACATCAGTTTTATTTGAACTAGCTAAGAAGGAAGAAGCTGCAGGCTGAACTTTGTGAAGAGCAAAAGACTTCAAGGCTGTTAAGGGGCAGAGTTTGGAAAGATCCAGGTGATAGAGACCATTAGAGAGGTGTCCCTTGAGCAAAGGCTGGAGAGTTGTTTTGTCCTTGACAAGGCAATGGTCATGGTGAAATTCAATGAGTATATTGTTGTCTTTAGTAAACTGAGATATGCTTAAAAGATTTTTAGTTATGTGTGGCACATAGAGAATATTATTCATCAACAAGGAACCAGAGGAGAGGTTTAAGGATGATGTACCAATAGAGGATATAGGAAGCTGAGCACCATCTCCAACCGTGAGAGTTTCACTTCCAGAATAAGGTGCATTCACTTTGAGATTGCTTAGATCATTGGTGATATGTGTAGTAGCACCACTATCCACCAACCATTGATCCTCTTCAGCTATATCTCCGTGCACATTGTTAAATTCAGACATATAAGCTTGAGCTTGTGCATTAGGAGATGAAGGAGAATTCTCCAAACTAGTGAAGTGCACATCAAAGTGCCTGAAGCACTTCATTGCTATATGTCATAGTCTGCCATATATTTGGTAGCTAACTTGTGTAGATGACTTAGTAAAACCACCACGGGAAGCAAAACTCCTGGAATTACTACTTCGTCCACCTCCTTTGTGTGCTAAGAAAGAACTTTGATCTCCAGTAGAAGCAGTGGAATATCCAGAATCAATCATGTTATGTTGCTGAATTAGTCGAGTTTCATAGGACTGAAACAAGGTTTGTATCTCCTGAAATTAGGTGTTTCACTCCTATTCATAACGTTCACCACAAGAGCTTCATACTCCGGTCCAAAACTAGTCAGCACATACATGATAAGATCATCATTGGAAATAGACTGTCCAGCAGCAGATAATTGATCAACAAACCCTTGCATTTTCATAAAATAATCAGCCACAGAGCTATTGTCCTTCTTTGTAGTTTGAATAAGCATACTTAAATGCATGATACGAGCTTTGGAATTAACATGAAAGAGACGCTCAAGTATACACCAAAACTCCAGTGAAGAAACACTTCTTAGCACATGCCCTACCATGCTTTCTCCAACAGATGAGAGCATCCAGCTTAGCAAAAACTGATCGCGATGAATCCAGGTAGTGTAAGCTGGACTTGGAAGAGGATTTGCAAGGCTGGAAATGAGAGTTGCAGGTGGATGCCTTGCGGTGGAAGCAATTAGATCCTCAAAGCCATAGGCACGAATAGTACATAGAGTTTGAGCTCTCCAATGTGCATAGTTGTTACTGTCAAGCTTAACTAGAATGGGAGGAAAATGAGGCTGGGTGAAGTTTGAGGATGACGAACCAGTCGCCATGGAAGAGGAAAAAAAACGAGAAGTAGTTATGGGTGGAAGAAGGCTCGTGATACCATGTTAAACTAGACTAAGAGAGATTTAAAGAGTAGAGAAAATATATAAGAAGAGAGAAGTTTTCATTTATAAGAGAAAAGAGAGTACCAAAAACATAGAATGAATAGTACAATGTGCTCCTTATTTATATACTTTTTGCACACGATGCATAACTCTTTTCTCAACCATTCTAGAGTAAACTAAGATAGTGCTAGATACTTCTATTATCTTCTCCAAACTAACACTCAACAACTTGTGTAACTACCTCTAACAACTTTGATAGCAACTCTACCATTCCTCGCTCTAATCGGTTATATAGAAACTCCAATAAATTACAACATTAAATTGAAATAAGAAACTTAATCCCCCTTTATTTTCATCATTAAAAAAAATTATTAACATAAATAAAATGGAGTATAAAGATGCTTCAACCCCTAAACAAGGTTCGTGATGCATTCTTCTCTAACAACATCAAAACATAAAACATTTCTAACATAACAATTAACAAGCGATTGGTTCAATCAATTACATAAAATGGAAGTTTCCAACTCCGATACAAAAGTTGCTAACCAAAACCACTATTACTTTATCTCGTAAATAGAGTCAATTTATTTCACAGCCCCTCATCGAATAAAGAGTACGCACAATTTTTACTTCTAATGCTTCCACATGTATATCTCTCAAATAAGTGTCCTATTTATATTAATTATATATTCAAATAAATTATTACATTTACATATATAATCTATTAATTTATTTTATTCACATTTTTATAAATGTTTTTATACATTTTATTTTCATATTATAAAATTATTAAATAAGGATAAAATAAAAAGAATGTTATGCTTTTAGTCTATAGTTTTTTTTTTTAAAATGGAACACATTAGAAAACAAAATATACATCAAAAGAAGGACACTTATAAAAAAAAGGAGGAAGTATACACCTCCCTTTGTCATACACAAGATATTGGGAAAATCTATCAAAGTTATGCTAAATAAATAATAATTGGAGAGTGCAACTAAGATTATTATTTTCCTATGTGTTGAATTGAAAAAATGAAACCAACTCATAAAAATAAATTTCGTGTAAATATAAAATGTGAGTGAAATAATTTTACGTGGAAATCCAAATTGGGAAAACCATGAGACTAAGTTTAGAAATCTTCCACTATATGTAATAGGCTTACAAATTCTGCCAAAATTGTATAGAGGGAACACAAATAACTTGGAAAACATAAGAGGACTAAGATACAATTTAAAAAATATGACACTCTACAAGTTTTCTCCAAACTTCTTCTCACAAAATGCACTCACAAAACTCACTCTCGTTTCTCTCACTAGTTGCACTCTTAATTCTACAACTCTTTTACATTCTTCATCGTTAGAATGAGCTCAGTTTATAGATGTATTCAACTACACAAATTTATCTATTTTAGTCACCCCATAGCCTCATTCATATAAAAAAATCTATGGGAGAAGGCTGGAAAATCTTTGTAGTCAGTGATTGCCGAGAAATATGGTGTGCGGTTGACACTTTGTTGTACCCACAAAGTTTTCAACAATTATGCAAAATTTAATGCAACTACTATTTGCTATAATGTGTGAACTTTTAAGGTCAATTTATCAGGCTTGTGGGACCACTTCATATGGAGATATATATCTCAACAATTCTCCCCCTCCACTTCATGTGAGGTTTTGACTAGACATGCTTTCACGTTTGTTGTTTTTAAACTTATCTTAGCGTAATGATATCAGAACCATTATCATCGGTGTGAACCTTTTCAAGATGCAATAGTTACCTTTCATGTGCATCTTGAATCCAATAATATCTCATGTCAATATGCTTCAATATTGAGTGAAAGCTAGAATCTTTGCTCAAGTGAATAGTGTTTTGAATATCGTAGTAGAACATGTATTTTTCTTGCTTCAAGTCTAGCTCTTGTAATAATTTCTTCAACCATAGCACCTCCTTACAACCTTCTTTTACAACTATACGCTCAAATTCTAATAGGGATAATGCTACATATATTCTTTTTGTTTTGGCTGCCACGAGATAGCTCCCCTTGCAAGTTCCATGTATCGTGATATTGATTTTCTGGTAGTAATGTCACCAGCCATGTCTGCATATGTATATCAATCTAGTAGGATATGATTGTCACCAAAATAAACAAAATCTAGAAGTGCTTATGAGGTACCTAAATATCCATTTTACAACTAATAACTACACCAACTGCATGAGCTATATCAGGTCTAATGTATACCATAACGTACATTAAACTATCCACACAAAAGTGCTTATTGCCCTGCCTCACAATGCTCACACTAAATCTTTCAAAAACTTTCTTAATGTATTGTTCTTAAGATATTTAGACCTTCTTGCTCTTTATATCCCTAAAAATTTTTATTCCAAAAGACTTGCTTAGCTCTTCCGTCAACTTTTCAATTTTATTAGCACTGTGACCTAAAAGAAACATGCCATCAATTTAGACTAACATTATGATAAAATCACCTCCTATGAACTTCTTAAAGAAAACAAAGTGATTTGAGGTGGTCCTGCTGTAGCCATAGGTATACATGAAGGATCCAAACTTCACGTACCAATGTTTAGGAGGTTGTTTTCATCCATACAATCTCTTCTTCAACCTTCATACAAGGTTGTCTAGGCCTAGAACTTCAAACTCTTCTAGTTGGCTCATGTTGGTTTTTTTTTATATCTAAATTATCATGTGAAAACTGCTTTTTCACATCAAGTTGCTCGATCTTTAGTTCCAAGCTGGAAACAATCACAAGTACAACATTGATTGAAGAAATCTTCACCACAATTGAGAAAATCTCTTCGAAATCAACACCGTTCCTTTTACTGCAACCATTCACAACCAATCTCAGCTTGTATATTGGTTGTGACCTATACCCCTCAGCCTTCAATCTGTATACGAACTTATTTTTTTAGTGCTCTCTTACCAGCTGGTAATTTTAATAAGTCATAGGTGTGATTCTTGAGTAAGGAATTCATCTCTTACTTCATGATTGCCAAGATATATTCTTTATAGTAATGCGACAAGGCTTCTCCAATAATCTATGACTCTCCTCCATTAGTGAGCAATACATACTCATGTGGACTATATATGGTGGATGGTTGTCGTTCTTTGGCCAACCTTGTAACTTGAGGGAGGGTCTTTTCTTGCGGAGGTGTATTTTTTTTGTCACCTACTCCATCATCAATCATATCATAACCCGTTTGTGTATCTCCTCCCATAATCCTGGAGTTTTGGTGAAGGAACTAGAGGTACCTTAACAAGAACTTTTGAATTGGTATCAGGTATCTCTTTGGTATCATCAGGAACTTGAGGACATCTCTTTGGTATCATCAAGAACTTGATCCTCATGGAATAAAATATCTTTGTTTATGATGACCTTCTTGGTAACTAGGTCCCAAAATCTGTAGCCAAATTATTCATGGGAATATCCCAAAAGATACATTGTTTGGTCTTATTATCAAGCTTCGATCTTTCATCATTTGGAATCTGTATGAAAGTCTAGCAGCAAAATATTCTCAAGTGTTTGTAAGACACATATTTCTCAGTCAAAACATTATCTGGAACATCACTATCCAAAGGACTTGATGTGGAAAGATTGATAAGGTCAACTGCAATCCTCATATCTTCACCCCAAAACGATTTTGGTAGTTTAAAATGAAACAACATGCATTTGATTATTTTGCAAATTGTTCTATTCATCCACTCTGCCACGCTATTATGCTGCGGGGGTTTTTGGAATGTTTTTCTCAAGCTTAATACCATGGTTCTTGAAGTGTTGATCAAGTGGGACATGGTATTCATCGTTAATGTCTGCACAAGCATACATCATTTTCTTTCCCGTTTCCCCTCCCCAAGACTTTTGTTTGAAAATTCTTAAAGACCTCCAGCCGTTGATCTTTGGTTTCCAAAGCAAAACACCAAACTTTTCTCAAAAAATCGTCAATGAATGTGAAAAAGTACAATGCACCACACAAAATTATGTATTTCATGTAGCACAAATAATTGTGCACCAAACCATGAAATTGAGCTGTTTTTGATTGAGAGAATCTTCTTAGTACAATTTTGTGTTGTTTGTTAGCCAAAAAATCAATACAAGTTACCTCTCGGATGAGGTTTCTTCTTGCCACTATCTCTAAACCATTATGGCTCAAATGTCTGAGCCGCTTATCCCATATCTCAATGGAGGCTTTTTTGATGACTTTGTTCACCTCTCCATTGGACAATGCCGCGTGTAACAGGTAGAGTTAATTTTGTTTTCTACCTTTTGCTAGGAAAGGGAGTCTTTGATATGTTTCTATTTTCATTTGCCGAAATGGTTATTAATGTAACCATCATCGTCAAGTTTTCTTGTGGATATAATTTGTCTGATATCAGGACATGTCGGATATCCTTCATGACGAATTTACATCATGTGTCAGTAAGTCGAACGATGTTTCCTATACCAACAACTTATGTCACACCATGATTAATCATCCTTACTTTAACAAAGATACCACATTTGTATGATGTGGACATATCACGATGCGGTGTGATTGTAATGTGATTCACCCAAATCAAAGATTTAGTCTGTTTGTTGGCAAGAAGAACTCACACAACCATCACCACAGACTCTAACAACATCTCCATCAACTACAACTACTTTTGTGTCTTACTCAACATTTTCGATTTAAAATTCCCCCTTGATTGTTATCTCGTGTACTAAGAGACCCTACTTTTGCTTCTCACTTGATCACTATTTTCAGCAACCATCCCTTTTGTGTCACAAGAATGACCATGCTCATTTCTTATAGATTCTTCACTAAGAAGACAATCTTTAACCATGTGTAAGGCCAACACTCTGTTTAGAGCCGAGTTGATGATTGACACAACGAGAGTTTCCCAACTACCGAAAATGAGTTGAGTAGCAGCAAGGCTACAATTTCATCATTAAGAGAAATCTACATTTTGATTGACTGGTTCATAATACATTTATATGCATTGAGGGGCTCTATCATGTTGGCATCCTCCAAATATTGCAGTCAGACAATATTTGTGATGGCAGAGACTTTGTTTAAGGCATTTTTCCTCTCAAACATAACTTCCATTTTTTTTCTTTCTAAAGAACATCAACTTTTTCCTCATTTGAAAACTGATGCAAAATACTCTATGGTCAATGAAGCTCTTATTGTAGCCACCTTTTTATTTCTATGCATGATGATCCACTTATCATTACCCATATCTTTTTGTTTGACATATCTCCATGTAATGGCATATACGAAGCCTTGAAATAGAGATGATACAATATGCTTCGCTTCCAAATTGAGTAATTCTATCTACTGAATTTGAACATACCACTAGTCAAAGACGATTCCTCCATTTTCATAATCCCCATTTGAAACCAAGTGGCTCTAACACCACTTGATGCAGAAATGTTTCAGAGTAATGTCAAATAAAGAACAATTTCACAACATAACCAGGATTATTATTATCCCTCATGTTGGATTGAATAAAATTGGACGAAATGAAAAAACAAAATTGGTGCACAATATAAAATGCGAGACAAAGAATTTCACGTGGAAATAAAAAGCCAGAAAAACCATGAGACAGAAGTCTAGAAATCTTCCACTCTATGAATATAGAGGAAACATAAATATCTCGAGTTAAATATCTCTATTTTTTTGCTCAGTAGTTGCACTCTTAATTGTGCAACTCTTGCACACTCTTCGTCGTCAAAATGAGCTCAATTTATTGATTTATTGAGCTGCACATATTCATCTCCTATAGTTACCTTATAACCGCATTCATATAAGAAAATATGTAGGAGGAGGTTGACAAATCTATGTAGCCATCGATTTTCGACAAATCTATTTGAGATTGAAATTGTCGGACCCACAAAGTCTTCAACAATTACGTAAAATTTAATGCAATTACCATTCACTATGATTATGTGAACTTTTGTGGTCAATTTTATCATGCTTGTGGACCACTCCATATATATCTCAACACTATCTCATATAAAATCATTTTTTCTTTTTACTTTATTTGTATAAACTTACATAATATTTTTTAAAATCATTACCCATATAGAGTTATAAATTACTAATATGTCATCACTGAAATTTTGATATGAGAAAACATGTTCACTTAATGCTTTTCTTGAAGCTTTGCGTTAATTGTGATTGGTAATGCTTCTAGGTTTCATCAACTCCTGTCACATCAATTGTTGATGGGTTGAAGAAGCTTTATATTAAGAAGCTAAAGCCCTTGGAAGTTACATACAAGTTCAATGACTTTGTTTCACCTGCACTGGTAAAAATCGTAATTGTACATAACGTTTTTCATTAATATCTTTATTGTGAATTTTTTACGACTATTTGTTGTATTGTAATTTGGAAGACAAGTAGCGATTTTGATGCTAAGCCAATGGTGATGTTACTGGGGCAATACTCCACAGGAAAGACAACATTTATACAACATCTGATGGGATGTACTTATCCTGGTAATTTGATTACCTAAAAATACATATAATTTTACACTCAAAAGTTCACTCTTAACCTTACTCTTCTTATTTTTATCAAGGTTAATTGAACAAAATAATCCATTCATTTAAATAATGATAAACAGTAAATTTTGAATAAAAAGATAAAATATAATTCTTTTTATTTATTTCAGACAAAAATATTATTTCATTTCCTTTTTCCTTGAAAACACGACCCATACAAACATGACCTTGTGAGAGTCGTGAATCTTGCTAACTCATAGGTCGTTTGTTAGTACAATTTATAAAGCAACACATTAGTCCCACAAAATTAAATTTGGTGGATTCGTGTGATCGTGTATAAAAAAATGAATTCACGGGGTTCACGCATTATCCATTATAACACAATACATGATTCATATGCATTCTATTTCGTGGAATTTGTGTGTTAATACATTACAACACATGAACACATGAATCTCGCGGATTCAAATTTATGGGATTTGTCTGTTCTACATCACAACACCTTAACACATGAATCCTATGAATTCAAATACGCGAAAATCACGAGTTCGTGTATAAATGTGATTAAACCGTGAATTTTAATTTGCATGTTTTTTTTTTGTTATCCATTATAACATGAGAACACATGAATCCGGTGATAACAAACGAATACAACAAATTTGAACTCATGAGATTCTTGTGTTACACATTAGAACACAAACCATGCATATTCAATTTGGCGAGATTTATGTGTTTTACATTACATTACACAAACACACGAATCCCGTGAGAATTCGAATTCGCGTTTGTGAGTTCTTTGGTACTTGTTACTAACATACGGTACTGCAAATTCAAATTCGCATGATTTGTATGTTATTCATTATAACACACTAACACATAAATCCCATGAATTTGAATTCACAAAAACTATGATGGAGGGATGAATCAGTCAAAATTTCTTTAAAATGTTATTATTTATTTTTATCATAAAAATTGTTTTTATCTTGTCTTTAAAATTTTGTTATTTTAACATATTATTATCATCATCATTATTATCATCATCATCATCCTGCCAAACTCAACTCTTTTTACATGTACAGGAGCTCATATTGGGCCAGAACCCACCACCGACAGATTCGTCGTTGTTATGGTATTTTTTTCGTTACATGCTCCAATACCTAGCTAAAAGTTAATTGAACTTTTTTATTTTGATACAAACTAAAAAGTAAAATAATTATCAAATAGTTCTCATAGAAGTTGACTAAAACAAAATGAGTCCAATTTTATAGTATTCTATGCAATGGACCCTTTCATTATTTATTCTTCTAAAATTTTCTCAGCCTTCAATTTATAAAAATGTTTCTAAATGAATCAAAATTTTCGGAATTGAAAAATCAACGTGGCAGAAGCTACTTTGTTCTTACACAATTTTAAGCACTGGGTAACAGAATATAACAATTTTATCACAAGGACGTCTTAGTAGAGGTCTTATAAATGTTAAAACGATATTTTATGTATAAGTATCACAATCTTTCATATATCGTTTTTCTTGCCCATTGTGTATCTTTTAGTCAAGCTACATTGTTTTCGAAGTGGCTTCAGTCTGATCTCATGAGAACTCTCATTAATTATAACAAATGTGAAAGTAATAGTTGTAAGTTAGAAATGTCTTTAGATAAATTTATGACAACTTGTGTTGGGTAATTATAACGCGTCACTATAATAAATAGAAATTCACACTAATTAATAAGATTGGAGAGCGTAATTAATTGAATTAATAGTCTCTAAAATCACAAATTTTCATCACATCATGATTTTAATCATAATAGTTAAGAAATTAAATAGTTGAATGTACATAATAAAATTTAAAATAAATATAGCTCCACCACAATATTGTCTGACCACAAAAATTAGGTTGATTAGGCATCCCAAAATTCTGTTATAATTTAATCGGCTGTGTCAATCTTAAATCAAAAATTTCCTTTTCTTTAATCTCTAATAATTATGTTTGTTGGATTTTTATGGGAATCAAATAGTCAAAATCTGGAATGAAATAGTCAAAATCATATTCAATTAAGAGTTAAAATCAAAATATGGTCAAAGATTGTGATTTTAGATCTTATTAGCCCTAATTAATTTATTAGCATTAAACGTAACAACTTACCTACACTTTTCTATGTAATTACAAAAAAACAATCATTGTAAAAAAGGTATAAACATTATGTTCCACTCTTATCTAATTTATGGGCACGACTAAATTTTATTAGTAATTTCTTGTTCCGTGCCATAGATTAGACACATCTAGATCAAAACTGTGAGAGTGTTTTGGTCAAAATATGTCTAATTTAATGGGATAGAAGGATTAGTAAACTAATAAATATCCATATAAATGTTGGAATGATCTAATTACCATATTAACTAAGTATCAAATTCATGCATATAAAGCATTTAAGTGATGATTTATTTACTAATATATAGAACGAAAATGATAAGCAATCTGCCGCTGGTGGGTTAATATGCCCGCAAATGATGTATCATGATTTATAGATAAATGTTAATTTTTTAATAAAAAGTTTCTTAATTCTTACTATCCAACTAATTTTATTAATTAGAGTATAGTTTAATATTATTAAATATAAAATAATAAAAAAGCATATATTATAGTCATGACTCGTATGCCGATTTGGCATGAACACGTTATATTGTGTCGACCACGAGCGGAAGAGTGTCGTCCTATATATAACTTTGATCAAAATTCTGAGAGTTTTTTGGTCAAAGTATGTCAGAAATAGCGAAACAAAGATAGTATATGATACAATAAAATACTACACGCAATAAATCAAACACTACATAAAATTCATTGATTTTAAGTCCGATGAATTGATTCTCACTAGATAGTATCTATATATATATATCTGAATAGAAAATGATCTGACACACAGAACGGGCCTGATGACAGAAGTATTCCCGGAAATACTATAGCCGTTCAAGCAGACATGCCCTTTACCGGCCTCACTTCCTTCGGTACTGCTTTTTTATCCAAATTTGAGTGCTCCCAACTTCCAAATTCTGTAAGTTGAAAATCTAAATTTAAAGCTAGCGTTCACTAAGTGGGATGAGTTCAAAATTATAATATATGCATCCGATCCAAATGTAGGAGTCCGATTGAATGCATCTTTATAATGAGATATAAGTTATTTTTATCTATTCTAATTATATAAAACCATGTATTCTTATAACATTGACTTTTATTCCTATAATATATTTATTTTACGGTAATAGAGTAGTTTAGCTATTTTATTTCTTGTAAATTCATTTTAAATAAAGTAATAATTATATTTTGAAATGTACAAACTATAAAAGATTTACTTATATTTTATATTTATATTATTTAAATTAAAATTTGCCTTGGAGTTCACATATAACTCCACCAGTTCATTTGGAAGACCAATTTTTCATTTTACTTTAATTCCTTTTATATTGGCAATCCCGCTTAGTAAATGTTTTAACTTTTTCATGATAACCTTATCAACATTTTCATCATTCTTAACTGATGATTGATACATGAAAGCTCCTCGAACACATTGCGTTCGTCGACACCCCTGGAGTTCTCTCCGGTGAAAAGCAACGGACACAACGAAGCTATGACTTCACCGGTGTGATATCATGGTTCGCTATGAAGTGTGATCTCATTCTCCTCCTCTTTGATCCTCACAAGCTCGATATCAGCGACGAATTCAAGCGTGTTATCGAATCCCTCCGAGGTCACGACGATAAAATACGTGTTGTCCTCAACAAAGCTGACCAAGTCGACACACAACAAGTATAAATATATATATATATATATGTATATGTATATGTGAATTGCTAATTTTATCTTTGCATGCATTATTATAATATAGCTATACATTACTCTTGATTGTGTGTGAATGGGTTGTCGCTGCAGCTTATGCGGGTATACGGTGCATTAATGTGGTCTCTAGGCAAAGTGCTCAACACTCCGGAGGTTATGCGTGTTTATATTGGGTAAATAATTCCTAAAACACACTTAATTATTATGCATGGAGGTGATATATTTTTTTCATATCATTTTAAAAGAATTCAATGCCTGAATTACTATTGAAATAATATTGTCTGATATAAAAGAGTAATATGACTAGCAATGTTAGTATAACATGAATAGTAACGTATATTTAATATTAAATAATACATAAAAATAGTTTGTGGGTTATGAAATAACCCGTGTTGCCTCTCGACAATGAAATTAATTGTAACTTAGATAATTTACAATCGTGTTACACTAGGAAATCTTTCTACGGATTGATCTACCGTCTATGTTGAATAACCTATCATGACAATGCAAATTGAATATTACAATGAGCAGAACAACCGATACAAGTATTGGGAAAAATAGTCTGGGAAGATGAAAGATGCCTAGATCTACAACCTATTCCTCGTTCGCCTAGAAAAAAAGTCGAAGGTGTTTTCAGAATGGTTGTCTAACACCACCTCTATTTATGTAAGGCTCAAGAAGTTATTTTTTCAACCACTGTACGAGAAAAGTGACGAAGTGGTCGGAGTGTGAGAATTCTCTGTGGAAAATGAAGATTTTGAGAATTCAATGTATTAACCTTAATTGAGAAAATACAAAGGGTATATAACCCTAATATTACAGAAAGACTAAAATAACCTTATATCATATATAATATAAATATATGCTAATATCCCCCCTCAAACTCACGATGCTACAGCAATAAGCATTGAGAGTTTGTCAACTAAGAACCGAAAACGCGAACTGGAATGAGCCTTCGTGAACAAGTCAGCAATCTGAAGAGAAGAGGGAACATAAGGCAAAGCAATCGTACCAAGCTGTAAATGATGGCGTGTGACATGACAATCAATCTCAATATGCTTGGTCCTCTCATGAAAAACAGAGTTACGTGCAATCTGAATGGCACTTTGATTATCACAGTATAGAGGCATAGGATGATCAAT
Source organism: Leonotis leonurus (assembly GCA_026898415.1). Lineage (NCBI taxonomy): Eukaryota > Viridiplantae > Streptophyta > Magnoliopsida > Lamiales > Lamiaceae > Leonotis > Leonotis leonurus. The sequence continues at coordinate 199,145 of JAPKLX010000355.1, forward strand.
AGTAACACCCAAATTAGCAAGTAACCAACGTAACCAAACAATCTCACAGGTAGTCGTGGCCATAGCACGATATTCAGCTTCGGTAGAGGAGCGAGAAATAACATTTTGCTTCTTGCTCTTCCAAGAGATGAGAGAATCTCCAAGGAATACACAGAAGCCAGTGGTCGACTTGCGATCCGTAGGATCACCAGCCCAATCGGCATCTGAGTAGGCACGCAGCACAAGGGAAGATGATGAAGGAAACAATAGACTCTGAAACTGAGTACCACGAAGATACCTGAGAATGCGAAGAACGGCAGCCCAATGAACTGTAGTAGGGGCAGTAACAAACTGACTGACAACATGAACAGCGTGTGCAATATCAGGACGAGTAACCGTGAGATAAACCAAACTCCCAACCACCGTGCGGTATAGGCTAGGATCAGGTAGAGGAGATCCATCAGATGGAGAATAGCGAGCATTGGTTTCAAGAGGAGTGTCAACAGTCTTGTTGTCAGTGAGACGAGCGCACTCAAAGATATCTGCTATATACTTTGATTGAGATAGAAGATAACCCTTGGGAGAGAAGGCCACCTCTATACCAAGAAAGTATCGAAGAGGACCTAAATCTTTCATTTCAAAACGAGATGCCAAATCTGATTTCAAGGAGGAAATTCCAGTAGTGTCACTCCCAGTAATAATCATATCATCAACATATAGAGAGAGAATGATAGAACCAGTATCAGAGGTCTTCACAAAGAGTGCATGATCATATTCGCTCATACGAAAACCAAGAGAAGTAAGAGCAATGGAGAATGTGTCATACCAAGATCGAGAAGCTTGTTTGAGACCATACAAAGACTTCTTTAGCCGACAAACATATCCAGCCTTGTGAGAGATCCCTGGAGGAGGAGTCATGTAGACTTCATCAATAAGATCTCCATGTAAGAAGGCGTTTTTGACATCCATCTGAGATATCTTCCACCTATGAACAGAAGCCACAGCGATCAAAGCGCGAATGGTAGTCATCTTAGCAACAGGCGCAAAGGTCTCTTCATAATCCATACCATACTCCTGTGAATATCCTTTTGCAACAAGACGGGCCTTGTACCTCTCAACAGACCCATCAGATTTGGTCTTAATCTTATAGACCCAACGACAGCCAATGGCTCGCTTTCCGGATGGTAACGGTACGAGGTCCCAAGTGTGAGTCTGATATAGAGCAGTGAGTTCCTCGGCCATAGCAGTCTGCCAAAGAGGATCAACAACAGCCTCTCTATATGATAAAGGCTCAGACAAAGAGTGAAGAGACACGAGAAAAGAAGCAAAGGAAGAAGAATATGAAGTATAAGTAAAGTCGGGAAGTTTGGTGGATTTACGTGGACGAGTGGACTGACGAGGCGGAGGAGTTGGATCCACAATCTCAGGAGGTGGCTGAGCAGTCGTAGTAGAAGAGGTCGGAGGCATGTGTATCTCGGGAACCAAAGTATCAGTAGGCATAGCTTCATCAGTGTCATTATCAAAAGGATCAATACGGATAAGATCAGGCCTAGTCATATGATGAGAACTAGCAGGAACCGAGAAAAAAGGAATATGCTCTAAAAACACAACATGACGAGAGACATACAATTTCTGACTAACCGGATCAAAACAACGATATCCCTTTTGACCAATACCATAACCCAAAAAAACACATAAAGCAGACTTGGGGGACAATTTATCACGCTCGACGTGAGGACGAAGCACGAAACATGTAGAACCAAACACCCGTAAAGAGGCATAATCAGGAACAGTACCAAACAATTTTTCATACGGAGACAAACCAGAGTTGTGAGATGTAGGGATTCTGTTTATGACATAGGCTGCAGTATGGATAGCATCCCCCCAAAAAATACTAGGGACCTCGGCGGACAAAAGGAATGAGCGAGCAGTTTCAACAAGATGACGATGTTTCCTTTCAGCAACACCATTTTGTTGAGGTGTGTCGGTACAGGAGGTTTGACGAATAGTTCCATCAGAAGCAAGTAATTGGCAAAAATCATTAGAAGTATATTCACCCCCTAAATCACAACGAAAACACTTAATGACAACAGAGTGTTGAGTTTTTATGAGAGCTCTAAAATCACGATAAATACCCAAGAAATCAGATCTACGCTTCATAAGATAAACCCAAGTGTAGCGAGTGAAATCATCAATGAAGGAAACATAATATCTAGAACCACCCTTAGTGGACACAGGAGCAGGTCCCCATACATCAGAATGCACAATATCAAAGGGAGCAAGAGACGATGTTTCACTATTAGGAAAAGGTAAAGCTGAAAATTTTGCAAGTTTACAACCACTACAATCAGAAATATCATGGGAACTCAAATGTCCTAAAGCCCCAGTAGAAGCTAAAAAACGCAAACGAGAAGCTGAAACATGTCCTAAACGATAATGCCACAAATAGAACTCTGACGACAAATGACTGAGACGAAAAGAAGATAAATCCACACTAGATGCAGCAACATATGATACTTTGAGTTCATCCAACACATAGAGGCTCCCCTGCCTACGGCCTGTCCCAATCACCTTCTGAGATTGAGGATCCTGAACACAACATGTGGAAGAAGTAAAGGTTACTAAGAAGCCAGATTCACACAATTGACTGACAGACACAAGATTTATCGCAAGACTATGTATATAGTAAACATCATGAAGAGAAATATGAGATGTGACAACAGAACCCACACCCTCCAATGACATTGGGGTGCCATCGGCGGTCATAATGGGAAGAGATGAACGACGAGACAATGACACAAAGAAAGGTAGGTGAGGAGACATATGATGGGAGGCACCCGAATCAAGGACCCACAAGGAGGATGGTATACCTGGGGCTGACGAAGAGAAACCTTTTATGGAAGAGGCTGACATGGCATGAGGCTGGGAGGCAAGGAACTGCTGGAACTGCTCAAACATATACGGATCTACAGATGGGGCAGCAACGTCATTGCTGAACTGAGATGGACGAGGTGCCCATGGAGCCATAGGACGTTGCTGGGGCAGTTGTAGGCGTTGCTGGGGTGTGCGTTGTTGGGGCTGTGATTTGCCCTTGCTCAACAAAACTGGACACTGAGCCTTCCAATGCCCCGGCTGCTTACAAAAGGCACATGTGTCCGCTGGGACTTTCATAGATGACTTAGGTGCACTAACACCAGGTGATCGAGGCGGGATAGCAAGAACAGCGGGCATTGTGGGTGGTGAGATCTCCTTGTCAAGTTTGGACTTGAGACGAACCTCTTCAGCTAGCAACTCGTTAACCACAGAGTCAACAGAGGGAAGAGGACTCCGGTGAAGAATTGCACCACGCAATCCCTCGAAGTCATCACGAAGCGCCATCAAAAACTGAACCAACCGCTGCTCCTCACGACGAGAGATGTAAGCCTGTACTGTCTTCAACTCAGCAGACTCGGTCAACGCCAATTGATCCCATAACGAGGACATGGCAGAATAAAACTCCTGAACGGACATGTTATTCTGTCGAAGTGCACGAATATCTGTCTCCAACTGATACTGCTTGGCAAAATTTGACTGGGTATAAATGCGTTCCAGATGTTCCCAGACCTCCTTCGCAGTATCATACTTTGCCAACTGAGCACCAATAGAGTGGGTAACAGAATTGTTGATCCACGTGATAATTTTTGCATTATCTGTCTCCCAATTATCAACCAAATTCGCATAATTATCAGCTGCAGGATCACTAGGCTTAGACCGCACACCAGACACACAACTCCACAATGATTTTCCACGCAAGAAATTCCTCATAACATAACTCCAATATGAGTAATTTTTGCCATCCAATTGAACACTAATCGACTGAAGAGAATCATCTCTACGACCCGCCATATCGGAAATCACAAATCAAACAACAAAACACAAAACACAAAACAGAACAATCCAAAAAAATCCAAAACAAAGAACAGAACAATACCCAAGCAATACTATTTCACTTCAATAGATTTAGGAACGCAAAACAGAACAATACATAGAAAGCATCAATCCCACTGACGTATTTCACTTTTCCTTCCCCAATATTATGTTGCTCTGTTTTCTCTTTCTCTTTGCAAGAAAACAATACACAGAAACAGTGCACTAGTGCTTTCTCTTTGCAAGAGAGTTCTCTCTTAATACCTTGCAAGCTCTGTTTTCCGTTCCTAAGTATGCTGCTCGACGACAAGCTCCACTACTTCGGCTTCGGAGTTGCAGACGCGATCCCTTTCTTGTTGGTGAACGCCAATCTACATCTATGGCTTGACGATGGTCCGAACACAGTTCAGGTCGGGCCGATCAAGTACAGCAACCCGAACAACTGCGTGGAGCTCGATCCGGCTGGGTCTTCTCCAGCGCCGGCAACTTAACCAAGCGCGTCGTCACCAAGCTCTGATACCATGAAGATTTTGAGAATTCAATGTATTAACCTTAATTGAGAAAATACAAAGGGTATATAACCCTAATATTACAGAAAGACTAAAATAACCTTATATCATATATAATATAAATATATGCTAATAGAAAATAGTCTTCCAAGTCATATCTTATATGTGACTTTTATCCTTCATGAAACTCTTTTAGATGAGTGTTTCGTTATATTGAAGATCCACAAACCACGTCCAAAACCATCGTATAATCGCTGCAATCAAGTTTTGAAAGTTCCTGATGTTGATGGAGATCATGCTTCCTCAAATTTAGGGAATAACTTCCCACAAATTTCAATATATCATTTAACTATCTACAACTTACTTGCACGAGTTCAAAACGCAGTACACATTTATTAGTTATATAAAGAATAGGAAAGCGTGAAGGACGATAAATATTATATATATATAGTTAAGTTTGAAGACTCAAAGTTAAGCTTTAAGACATAAACGGGGAATATTGGTTGTACACGGAATGTTTAAAACATCATAACATTTCATTCAACATGTTGATTCAACATAGAATCTAACAATCTCCCCCTTAATTTTTTTTCCTAAAACCAAAACTAACAAAAATAAATACCAGTTACAATAAAAGAATTCAATGTTACGTGGCAAACAAGAGATACCTCCAAACATTTAGAAAGGAATGTCAAACCAACACTCCTCCTGAATAAAACAAGGGAAAAACAAAACTCTCCCTACAACATTGAAGGTCGGCCGAAGGCCAAGACCTTCAATTCAATGTTATTCAAATTGTCATGTACCTACAAATACAACACAACTAACCTGCAGAGCATCGGAAATTGCAGAAATAACCAAGATGTTCATACACCAATTGAAGTGATTACGATGTCTATGCATCACAACTATCATCTGAATAAACCTAACTAAAGTGTCAAACACTTACAGAACAACGAGAAGTAAAAAGTGTTCAAAAATTAAAATATTCAAATTAGATAAATTTTTATCGAGACATAAAGTAGCGGGAAATGGCCCCAAAATTTACTCCACCTTTTTTGTTGAAGTAGAAAATTGAAGACGTCAGATGTTAATGTCAAAAGACTTACCAACCTTGTAAATGAGTTCTACTTGATCCTTGGTAAACGTGGTTAACGTCTTTTTGAGCATCCATTCAAACACCAAGATCTTTCATGTTGATTGATTCCCATTAGTGATGATCTTCATCATATCATTGTCCTTGATTGTTGATTCAACATCAACATCATCTAAGAAGAAGATATTGTTGATGGTTGAAGCTTAGCAGTCGGACAGTTGTCCATGCATATAAACCATCTAAAATCTTTTGATATTTTATCACAAACCTCTTTCAACATATTAGAATAAAATTATCTGACCACATCCGGAAAGTTGCTAACAATTTCACCTCACATTCCCTTTCCTTAAGAAACCTATCCAATCCAAACTTTGTAAAAATGTTATCATAAGCATTCCTCTCGTAAAATATTTTTTTATCCCTCATTCTTCTAAACATCATTTTAGCCTAAGGAGAATAAACTTTATTTGAGTAAGCATTACTTATCTCGAAATCAGAATCAAAGTCCTTAGTAGAGTTTCTACATTGAGGTGACTAAGAGGGAGAACAAGCACGGGATGATGTTGCTTTCCCTCTGGCCTTGGTGGAGAATGAAGATGAAAGGTGTTGTTGATCAGGGCATCTTGGTTGGGATCTTGGTCCTTTTCAATATTGCACCAACATTCATCTTTTCATTCTTGAATAAATTCAACTTGCTAGGAAATGTTAGAGAAGACTTTGACCTCATTCCTCGAGCTCCACCAGTTGTGCGAGTCACCACTTTTTCCTCTCCTTAGTCACTCATATAAATTAAATTTCATCACCGTCCTCAATATGCTCCTGTTTATCATCACCCTTCCATTTCACCACATTGACATCTCAACATCGGTGGCAGATTATGTCAGACCCTCACATTAAATTTATGGTAAATTTAAATTAGGGTTGTATTTATTTTTTCACCTGTATGAAGTATTCCATCTCTTCCATTTCAATTGTCTCTTTGTTTGGCACATAATTTTATATTTTAAATTTTAATAACTTAAACTTATTTTTGAATATTATTTTGATTTTACAGATTAGATAAATTAGAAGTTAGACTTGTGTAAATAAATTATAGTTAGACAAAGTAGTGTATATAATTGTGGTGGGACATAAGAAATATTAATTTTATATCAATAATTTGTTGTTATAATTCATTATTCCATATAATTAAAGTAGAAAATTTTTTAACCTCAATTTATACTGATAAATATTTATTATGGTTTATTAGAGAGATACAACTTTTAATTGTGAAAAGGTGTAATAAATAAAAAATTTCAATTTCATAAAAAATAACACATAGAAATAAAAGATTAAAACACTCACATTAAATGATAACATGATTAATTTTCCTCATGTACTCATGTAAAGAGGTATTTTTATCTCTTATTTTTAAATGCATATTTTTAATTTTTGCTTATTAAATTAGGTATTTTAACTCTGTGAAAAACAGATGATTGACATAATAGTGGTACTACGGATATTTGCACCAAGCTATAGTGTAGTTGGAATTGGTATTATTAACTTATCAAATGTCTGAAAAAATTACATAATAGAACAAGCCTTTCAATATTGAAATAATATATCATAATAATTTGATTTCGTATCAAAATGCAGACATAACCAATTTGTGTTGGTAACCAAAATTCTGTGTGTATCTAATACTAGAAATGAATAAGAAAAGCTTGGAAACGACAATTTTTAGTTTAATTATTTGGTGGCTTGCACTTGTCATTGTAACTTTATCGACAAAGTTTGCTAGGTCTAAATTTTGGCGAGGTGTCAGTTTTGAGGTTGAAAGGTTTATGGGGATTATTGAGATGTAAAATTTTTCTACAATATTTTGGATTTTAGATGCAACACTAGAAGCCAAATATGAAACCTTTCTTATGGGAAAAATTGGCAATCAAAATTTACGAGAATAACTTTTTATATATAATGAATATGGATGTTAATGTGTGATATTTTTAAAAGATATAAATAGAAATCTATTAATACCACTACAAAAAATGCATTATATAGCAACGGAATAGTGACGGAAAACTTTTTCATTTCTAAATTTTAACGGATTAATAACGAAATTGTTATAGAATTGTTGTAAAATTTTAGTAACGGAATTATCCGCTATTAAAATTTTAGTAACGGAATTTTCCGTTACAATTCCGTTACTAAAATTGAAAAAATCATTCTAGAAACGGAAATTCTGTTACAATTACGTTGTTATATATAGTAACGGAATATATTCCGTAATTAAATATTTGAGCAACCATCGATATTACTACGTATAAATCCGTTACAAATCTATTACTAAAATTTTTAGTAACAGAATTTCTTATTTTAGCAACGGAATAATTCTGTTGCTAAAATAAATTTTTTGAATAAAGTAAAATATAAAAAGCATTTTATGTATTGCAGTTTATTTTCTACGAAATTGAGTATAATAAACTTCAATGTACTAATATATAAAATGGGTATAATGAAATAATAGAGAGATATTATTAGTTTAAGCCATTTTCTTCTTTTTATCCTATGATAATGTAATATTAGAAATTAATTGCTAAATTATATTTCAAGGATTTTTATTCTATCCATTATTGTAATTTCTTCGTTGTTCTAAAATACCAGTTCCTTCAATGACAAGCCAATTAATGAGGTTGCAACTGGTCCTCTTGGAAAAGACCTTTTCGAGAAAGAACAAGAAAACCTTATAAGTGACTTGAAAGACATACCCAAGAAGGCTTGTGATCGTCGTGTAAGTATCTTATGCTAGTATGTTTGCGATGTCATTCCGTACAATAAGATAAGTATTCCTGGTATTCATAAGTCGGTTAGCAGTGGAGTGGTTAATATGGAGACCTAAGTTCTCGGGTTTGAGTCAGCATATAAAACGTTTTTTAAATGTAATTGTTAAAAAGTGGTAATAAGTATTACATATCATGTGTTCATGTCTTTACCTAATTTTCAGATCAATGAATTTGTGAAACGTGCTCGTGCTGCTAAGATACATGCCTACATCATAAGTCATCTCAAGAACGAGATGCCTACATTAATAGGTAAAGCTAAGGCTCAACAAAGGCTCATCGATAATCTGGGCGATGAATTTGCAAAGGTTCATTGTTCTCTCTATTTGTCTCATACTAACCCACTATTTGTGCTTTGTGTGAAATACATTAAGGCTTGTTTTCTTTGAGTGATAATTTAATCCCATGAAAATGTGGAATAAGACTATAATTGTATTCAGCGCCACGGACTCGAACCTGAGACCTAAGCCTTGGACATTAATCCCACTACCACTAGTCCAACATAAGCACGCTTTTTATCCTTTATTTTCATGGGATAAATTTATCCCTCAAAGAGAACATAGCATAAGGACAAAAAGAATTTGTGAGTCCAACCGTAAGTTCCAATAAAGTTAGGGCTTATTAATCATGATAGATGTAGGGATCGCTTTCTTTGTAAGATATGATAGAAAAGATTGCTAACGTAATCATCTTTAAATTCAACACTTCCTTTTCATAATATCTCATTTCTGACCATTTCTCAATTCCGCTCAAAAATGAGTGATTAGGATATCATGAAAAGTTGTGGAATTCTTGAAGTATGGATAAAATATGAGGGATTATGGAAAGAGATGACCACTTTCAATCGTGTAACTAAACCTTCAAACCAAAAGTTTCCCATAATATATGAATAAGTCATCATGATCTTTCTTGATTTCTTGCTTTAACTCAGGATTGTTACATGTTTTGTGCTCCAGCTCAAGTTAATAACAAACTCGTTAAGATATAACTCGATTTGTTTAAGCTTGATTGTTTATTTTCATAGAGCACGAACTTGAGTTTGTTTAATACAAGATAAATAGGTAATTATAAAATAAAATGAATAAATAAATTCTAAGTCACTACTAGGTTAAAGAACCGATTGAGCCGAGAATAGGGGTGGAATCATATACTCACATTTTTGTCTCATCTTCTATGTTCCATAGTTAAATACTCCATCCGTCCCCCAAAGATCTTCTCACTTTGACCCGGCACGGGTTTTAATAACATGTATTGACTTTGGTTGTTAAAGTGTAAAGTGATAGTAAAGTGATGTTAGTGGAGAATGGGTCCCACAAAAAGTAGTATGATGTGTAAGATATTGTGAGTGGATAATGGGACCCACATTAAATAAGATGGGTAAAATAGAAGGTTTCCAAAAATAGAAATAAAGTGGGAAGAAAGATGGGGGACAGCCCAAAATAGAAAAGTGGGAAGATCTTTGGGGGACGGAGGGAGTATTAATTTATTTGTTATTTAAACTTTATATGTTTTAGTTTAATTTTATACATAATATTAGGGTTCATCCCACCTCAAATAGAGTTTATAATTATTTTTTAATATTTAATATCACTTTTAATTGATTTTTAGGGTTCATAAAATCAAAAATAGAGTATGCAGTTTAAAAAAATATATATTTTTTAAATAATTGTTAATTAAGATTTATTATATCATAATAAATTTTTTATTTTTAAAAATTATTAATTAAATGATAAATTTAATTATGGGATATGGAATATGGGACACCATTCCAAGAATAGGGGAACTCCACCTTGAGTGCAACTCAATATTTGGATTAATTTCTTAATTAATCATGATTAGCAGCTCGACTAACTTACACCACCTAAATACAATGTATATAATTTCAATTAAGGTTTATTAGTTTAAAATTAATAATCAATTATTTTGTTTACCTCTGACTGTATAGTTAAATTAATGCATTTGAAGTGGAACTTACAGTAGGACCGAACTTATGGAAAACTCCCTCCAATGAAAAATAACAAAGATGTATGTATTGGTATATTTCAGGTGCAGAGAGAGCATCACCTACCGCCCGGAGATTTCCCATATGTGGATGATTATAGACAGAAACTGAGTGGATACAACATAGATAAGTTTGAGAAGTTGAAACCTAAAATGATACAGTCTATTGATGAAATGCTTGGTTATGATATCCCACAACTTCTTAAGGATTTTCGGAATCCTTATGATTAAAAAATGTTGATCCAAAAAATAGAACTTGTGTGACGATAATATATATTGTGTATTTTTGTTGGTATTTGATAGAATCTAGATCAGATGAAATATTTGCCACTTTCAGCATTGACGAGTGCAATAGTTATTGCAAAGTTTATGAAGTCCAATGTTCCATTTAATCCATTCGTGCCACTAAGCTTGATGCCTTTTTTTCAGTACGGTTAGTAAGGAAAAAAGAGTGTATAAAGTAATGTAAAGTTGATAGAGTCCACACCTTTTCGAAGATATAAGTTTTTCTATTTTTGGAATGTGTCATTTTTAGTGGACGTTCCCATAAGTAAATTGTGCCAAGATTAACAAGACAGAGGCATTATAATTTTAGAGAAAACTGCTTAATTTAGGGAAGCAGAATAATTATATTTGATTAAAAAGATAAGATTAAAATAGCATACACATGTGCAACCTAAAAATATTGCTCATTTTATATTATGTATATCAATATGATAGACTGTAAATATTTTTAACGTTGGTTGTAACCAAAAAAATTTGTTATAATTAGTATCTATATGTATATCAATATGATGGACTGTAAAATTCTTTAACGTCGGTTGTAACCAAAGAAATATGTTATAACTAGTATCCATATGTGAAGAACATTAATCACAACAAAGAAAGATAAATCACATGCAAACACCCATGAGATTTATAGTAGTTTGTTGATCATAGTTTGCCAACTACGTCTAATCTCCAAGAAAAAAAATTACAGAGAAAACGATTAGGGTTTTCTCACACCATTGATTTATTGAATGTTGTGTGTTGTGTGGCTACTGCGCATAGTTACAGTATATATAGATATAAACGATAACCATAGTACAAAGTCACCATAAATTGGCCCAAATATGTGAGGCCCAAAAACAAAAAGTAAAATAGCCAGAGGTACCTTCAGTAGAGAAGGTCGATGACATGACTTGCTAGAACTAGGTCACTTGATCGATTTGCTTCAAGGACTTTGCATGTTGATCTTGTAGTTATTGATCTGTTTTCCACTGCTTGAGATGACCTGATCACATTGTATTTTATGCTTCCACCCATCATACCAAGGAGTACGCAACCAGACAAGACCACCATTCTTAATCTCATCAATTCCAAAACTAAAGAGCTCGTTTATCATAGTTGACTCTTGCATGTGATTTTTCTTTCTTTGTTGTGATTGTTCTTCACATCTAGATACTAGTTATAACATATTTCTTGGGTTACAAGCAACATTAAAGAATTTTACTGTCCATCATATTGATATACACCAAATACCAACTTTTCTAGTTTAACTTGACTTGTTAGTTTCAAGAGTAAAAATCTTCTTACATTCTAACATAGAGAAAGACTTTTAAGGTGACTAGAGAAAGTTCTCTTATGAGAAGATGGTCTTGTCCAAAGAACCTCTTGAATGTGTTGATTATGAGAGAATTAACTTCGTGAGTAGTTTCTTTGCAACATAATCATTTGCGGAAGATGGTGAATTTAGTAGGTTTCTCTTAATGAAAACCTTGTTTTAGACTGAGTATTCTTATAAGACCTAATAGGCTTGCTCTTCTATCAGATAAGATCAAAAATAGAGTGACCTTTTCTTTTATATTACCAAGCAAGCGAAATCATAACAGCTAACGCAAGAATAATAACTTTAAGTGTGTTTCAAAAGAACATCATCAAAATTTATTTCTAAGGGTTCCTAACAGAACCAACCTCTACTTGAAATCACATCTGGAATGTGCCTTGACAGCTCTGGTTCTGGAGGTCTGCTTAAGTAAGATAGCTACGCTTATAATACTACCCGACATATGTCAACTTCGTATCTGACATATGTCAGAGTTACAAAATTATGCGGCGAAGGTCTCTAACAACCCAAGCGGGGACAATGGCCACATGGTAAGCCATGATTGGTCGACAATCATTTACACGCATCATTTACACCTAGTACTTCTGAGGTATATTACTTATTTACCCTTCATATACCTAGATATTGTTTAGCTTCTTTTTGGTCATCTAAACTCGTATATTCCTCGTCTTTATTCTTGTAGTTTTCTCATTTTGTATGATGTTCCAGACATGATTTACGTTTCATTTTATGTTTCAGCATCAAGAGCTAAAACAAGTGCTAAAGTTGGAAACGGGATTATAAAAGATTCAGAAATGAAGATAGAATGAAGATGAGAACATAGGTCAGTGCCCGCTTAGCCCTAGGAGACCGCTGACTAGGCGTCACAAGTCCTAGGCCGAGCCACGCGCACGAGTAGCCGAGCGCCAGGGTCAGCAACCGCAGGCCCCTTAGTGGCCGCCGAACCCAACGGATGATTTGGTCAAGCGGCCAATGGCTCAGCGGATCACCCACGCATGGAATTCGGTAACGGCCAACTCAACGATCGCTGAGTGGTAGGAGACCGCTGACCTCTTCGAGCTCTATAAAAAGGAGATGCGTTTCTCATTCTGCAGGCATATTTTTCCTATTCTAAGCACTTCTATTCCGAGTACCTCTCGACTCATTGCTCTAGGGTTGAGATTTATGATTCTTAGTTAGTTATTTTTAGCTTAAGTATTTGATTACGAAAATAGCCAATTAAAATATTTGAGTTTGTTGTTTTTCCATTCATCATTGTGGATTCGAGTTCTTCCATTCCAGTTTATGAATCAAGTTTGTTTCCACTTTAAATTATGGGTTCGATTTTATTATTGAGTTCATTTATTTGTTTATGCTTTCGTATTTCCGTTTTGTTTATCTATTCTACGTTCTTCGCAATTTCAAATTCCAAGTTACTTTTATTTTCATAATTCATTTCTTATTCGCAACTCATTTCTTCAATTCGTTATTTGTTTATTTTTATTAGTTTATAATTTATCTTCTTTCGTTATTTATATTTTCCGCCTAGCTTTAAAAATCTCCAAACAATCTTTTACTTGCTTTATTGTTGAACAAAGAATTAAATTTCACTGTTATGTCTTCCTTTAGAATACAACTTGGGTTGACTTATCATTGTTAGACGACCTCGTTAGATTGCGAGCGACTCGAAACAATTTTAGTTGAAACAACTATATATACCCCATCATTTTTTCCTCACACAAGAGAGATCAAACACTTGTTCTTTCACGCACTCCTCTTGAGACCAAGTAAATTGGCTTGAGCGTCAGTGTGTCTTCTTGGAGGACCCCCGACCATTCCTCTGGTCTTTTTTCGAAGGTCTTGCTTGTGACTCCAGGACTGAGACAATCACTCAGTCAAGCTACACAGCTTAAGCAAATGTATAAAGTCCAAACTGTTGGAGCTTTCATACATTCTCTATAACTATTTTTTTGAGGACTAATCCTTAGTCTAACAACAAGCATCGTTTGTGAGAAAATTATATTTTCTTTATCCGAAATTGGCAGGCGAATACCCCATTTTCGGAGTATTAAATTTCTTCTTGAAAACATCTCGAAAATTTGGAAATTACTTTTTGTAAAAATATGGGTGTTGAAGCTATTAATCTTAAGAACAAAGCATCTGAAGCCTTAATATTGTAAAAACTTTCGCGCAGAAGCCTTACAAATATAAATATGGCGCTGAAGGCTTAAAATTGCAAGTAAATGGCGCATAAGCCATGAAATGTAAAAGAAATAGGGCGCAAAAGCCCGCAAATTATAATAAATTTGGCATTGAAGCCAGAAAAGATATTTTGCGTTGAAGCCAGTACTAAAATTCAGGTAACTAAACCATGGATTAACATTTGGCGCCGAAGCCATCATCGTAAATCAGGGGCGATGAAGCCACCTCCTAATAACAGATTGACGTTGAAGTCTATATATATAATTGGGAGTTGCTAATGACAATCACTCTTTATCTAGAACTAAATTAATGCTTTTTAAACATTATCTATTATAACGAGACTAACCCTTCTGTTAATTTATGCCAGACTGTTCTTTAAAGCTTTACTTAGGGTTATCTTGTAAAGTGTGGTTTTGACATCATCAAAAATGAGGTAATTATTGGAAACCCTTAGAGATAATTTTGATGATGTTCTTTTGTTGCTTTGACTTGCCTATGCTGTAATAGAAAAGGGAATCTTGTCTAAACCTTATCTGATAAAAAAGCAAGCTAGTTAGATCTAGCTCTTACAGATTTGCTCATTGTAAGGGAAATATCGAACTATAAGATCTTGACCAAAGCTTTACAATCTCTAGAATAGGTTTAGATGATGACATATTGTAAAAGGCAGAACACCGTATAGGAGTTCTGACTTATAGGAGTCATTTGGTTTGCTAGGTAGTTCTACTCTGAAGAAATCTTGCCAATCAGAAGAGAAGCAGAACAAAAGAGAACTAATACTATGCCTTCAGTCGACATGTTCTATTAAAGGAAGAAGATCAATCAAAGATTAAATCAACTCAATCAAGGAGATTCCAATCTACCTCACAAGACAAGACTCGTTTGTTTTATGAAAACAAGATCTTCAGCAATGATCATGGATTGATTGATAAGTCAAATAAGCCAGCAGTCAAAATTTTAATTCTGCACTTATAAAAGTTTCTATTCAAAGTATGAAAATGACAAGATTTCAACTATCGAGAGTCTTCACTCTGATTAGATTTATTCACTTATATTCAAGCATTCAAGAGTGAAGAAATTGAAAGTTCCTGCATACTGTTCTCGAAGCAACATCGTTTACCCAGAAAACGTCAAGTTGTAATATCGATTGAAGTCTGTCTTATTGTGAAGTTAGAAGTTTTAATTGTTCAATGCTTAGTTGTTTTCTAGGCTTTGATCGTAAAGTGTTGAAGGAAAATTTTCTCTGTAAGTTGTAAGGGGCATGACCCATAATTCGTGCAACGATACAATCTAGCATTGACATGTATTCTTGGCTCGCACTCAACAAGTATAAACAAGTGAAAATCTTAGTAGTGGATTTCCAGTCTTGATTGAGACCATGGAGGTAGGGGGTTTCCCGAACCACGTAAAATTGACTGCTTTATTTAAATTCTGCATTTTATATTCAGTCATTTATTCATTAACTTAGCATTCTCATATTCATTCTTATTTTGTAAACCTCTTTGCTAAAGAACACTTGGATAAATCAAGGTTTTCATTAAGAGCAACCAACTAAATCCCCCATCTTCCGCACACAGTTCTGTTGATGAGAAAACCTCTCACGAAGTTTAAGTCTCTAAGAACAGCTCACTCAAGAGTTTCTTTGGACCAGATCATCTTCTCCTGAGAGAACGTGCTCTAGTCAACCTGAAAGTCAGTCTTAATATAAGAAGGGTTTTTACTCTTGGAATAGAATTTCAAGTAAACTAGAAAAGGTGGTATTTGGTGTATTCTCCCCCCCCCCCCCCCCCCCCCATACACCAAACCTAGCTCTTCTGGGACCAAAACTAAAGATCACTAGCCTCTGCCGAGAATAGATAAGTTGGTAGACTCCACTTCTAGATGTCAGTGGTTATTTATGATGGACGCATACCAAGAATATTGTCAGATAAAGATGAATCCAGCAGACGTCCCCAAATGCGCTTTTGGGGTATGCGCGTGAATTGTTCTGCTACATTAGTATGTGTTGGGAACCCAAAGTTTTAGTGTTTATGATGGCTTCTCGAAACACACTTAGCTAGTTTAGAACATAATCTGTTCTTCATGTAAAACCAGATCGCTTTAGATAGACCGATCTGTGTTATGTATCAGATTAGGAGATGACTTAAAATGTAAAGGATATGCTCCTATAGAAGTCATTCTCAACTTAGAATAGGATGAAGGTCAAGATCTCACGCCCAGAAG
>JAPKLX010001929.1:0-16609 GCA_026898415.1 Leonotis leonurus
CGAGGTGTCATTTATTATTGAATGACTAATTAATTAATTAATTGATCCTCAGAGGGATTAATTAATTAATGGGTATTAGATATATTAAACACGGAGATTAATTAAGTCTAATGCTAGCCCAGACTCACCTAAAGAATAAAGAGGTAATTCAGTATTAATTTTCTAGTGGAAATAAATTAATACTGGTGTCTCGATTTATATTCTGGGCTGAATAAGAAAATCGAACACCCAGAGGCCCAACTTTATTCGAGCTAGTAGATCCCCGCTTGGCCCAATAAAGGCCTAAGCTCTATTGTTATTTTCGGCCCTATCTCTATCTCTCACTAATGGGCCCTTCTGTGATTTAATTAGGATGATGGGCTTATTATTAATACATAGTATTAATAGTAGCTTAAGCCCTAACCCTGATACTAACTATTCACTCACGCAAGAAAGGAGGGGACAAAATCTATGAGATGGAAAAGAGAGAGAGGGACGTCGAAAATCACAAAGAGAGGAAGCTTGAGGATCGTTGCCACCCAACGTCAAGTTTCGCCGTGGGAACAAGTCGAAAGATCACTCTGGAGTCTCTCGTTGCCGAATTTGCTAGTAAGATTCGAATCTTCATGCAATAGGCACAATGATTTTTGCATGTGTTCGTTTGGTATCCGGAATTGGTCACGGGCATATGGACCATATGAAATATTATGGTTCCTTCAGAAGCATCTCCCATGTTCCTAGTCAAGGAGTGTGTATCTTCTCTGGATTCTTCAGCCATGTCGTTCAACAGCCTGAAAGCTTCAGAAGGCTGCTTGTTCAAGATATAACCTCCACATGCGGCATTCAACAACTGCCACTCACCAGGATGCATTCCATTGACGTAGTACTGGATCAAGTCCTGGTGAGGGATATTGTGCAGCGGAGATTTGGCCAACAGGAGCTTGAATTTGTTCCAGTAGTCATAGAGTGAATTTGTTCCAGTAGTCATATGGATGGTGCTCATTCTTCTCCTTGCATTCTGGATCCTCGAGACAAGGTAGTACTTCTCCAGGAACTTGTGCTGCATCGCTTGCTCAGTCGTGACACTACCTGCAGGTAAGGTGTAAAGCCATTCTCGAGCAGTATCTTGAAGTGAAAAAGGAAAAGATACTAGACATTTGTACTCCTTTTTTACTGGCTCGTCTGTCCTGATGGTTCCATAGGCCATCTCAAAGTCTTGAAGATGTCTTTGCAGATCCTCTCCTGGCATGTCACTGGAATTGGGTAAGATTTGGATAAAAGAGTGTATTCGTTCCAAGTTGTCATCCATCGCGGGCAAGGTGATGCACGAAGGTTTCAGATTGTTGTTGGGAAACATCATCTCCCTGAGTGTATGCTCATGGGGTGGATTCTCATTATCGTTGATTTCTCCTTGTCCTTCCGCCATTCTTGCTGCTTAACGGGCCTCTCGCTCAAGTCGCTCTTGTCTTCTTTTTCTGCCTCTTCTTCTCTTAGCATTTCTCTCGATCTCTGGATAAACCAAACGTCTCCGAGTCTTCCTTCAGGATTAGGTCGAAGCATACACTGTGGACAAGACCTTAGTCAAGGTGTGAGAGAAATTCTGGAAAGCGCAACTCCCCAAAAATAGTGCCAATCTGTCGGTAGCTCAATCATTATCGCACAGGCAAGATAAACTTATAAACCAATACTTCTCACTAAGTTCCGCTAGTGGTAAGTACAAGGTCGATCCTATAGGGAGTTGGTGGATTCCTCTCTCGATGTCACAGTTTGGGGTTATGATTTGGGTCTTGCCTTGGGCAAGAGGTGTAACCGAGCAGAATAGTAAAAGCTGTAAAAGTAAATAACTGAAAAGAAAACACTAAAAGAGTTAAATGAGAAAGTAATTTGACTTGGGTTAGAATCCTTGAGTCTTGACTTATGTCTTTATCATCGGTGCAAAGTTGTTCGTTGTCTTGCCATGTCATCGAGGGCGAGCGTAAGAATGGAGTTTTACTCCTACCATCCAAACGCATCACTCAAGTAGCCCCCTTTTTATTCGTCACGTAGCCACTCAAGCCCCGCCCAGCACACCTTTTCAGCCTAGAGGGTGAGGGTTACTCACTCCCTATCCCCATTGCCCAAGATTGCTCCTGGACCAAGCCTACTCCGATGTACCCGAATAGGCATTTGCGGGGAACATAGCAACAATGGGCACACCATCTCAGACGCCCATCCCATGGTGTTCCCACCTACATCATCGCACTGATCCCTCTGGCTGGCAAGCAGGAAGTCGATAACACTTGGAGTTTCCAACTCATAGTTGTAACTTGATCTCGCCCAAGACTTCTACTGGTCAGACAACACCGAGGACTTGATCAAGTTGTATAAGATTCAGATCCAACACTTTAGAAACACGCCAAGAAAACTATATGCACAGTTAGACCTCTCAAGACGTTATAAGTCCGGACTCATTTCATCTTTCCCAAGCCAAGTCTAATAACCTAGCTACTCATACAGAAAATAAAGAACAAGGTTGAAATAAATAAAAGCATACTTATATTAAATACTGAATTGAAAGTGTTACCAAAAGATCCTTTTGCCCGTGATACCATGGCAAGGCCAAAAGCATAACAGAATATGAAAAGTTTTTGCCCGTACGACTTGTTTTCTCCTCCCAATCACTCATAAGAAATTAAGTACTAAACTAGCAGTTGGGCGTTGCCCCTCCTTGAATGTTAAAGCATACTGCATGCATGTTTTTCTTATTTGAATCGTGGCTTTAAATAGGAGTCTCCGTGGGCCTGGGCTTCGTGGTGGTGATGGCTAGGGTTCCCGGCCGACTTTCCTTCCCGGTCAGATATTACGCGTATAGAAAGATACTCTCAATCCCCCAAATATTTCGTGGAAGGAAAGAGAGATATCTTACCTTTTCCGCGGAAGGAATGAAATCCGCCGCAGATCCCAGCCTCTTGCCCTTCATCTTCCGCGCTCCCGACTTCAGTCTGCTCCCTTTTCTTGGTCAGTGCATTCCTCTTACCCCCAACTGCTGCAGTGTGATCTCGAGCGGTACCTTGCCTTGGGCTTTAGACTGCCCAAGCCACTTCACGCATAATCTTGCCTCTTTCCTGAAATGACCCGCAGCTTGCATTGCATCCTGCTTGCCATAGACTTGTGTCCTCCTAAACACAAAATACGACACTAATAAAAGGAAAAAGACACGATCTAGACTTAACACAAGACTCAAAAAGAGCACGAAAAATGGGCTCATCAGTGTGCACTCTGAATGTTCAAGTTTTCCCGGTGTGATTTCCCATACCCATCTCTTTTATAGATTTGAATTTTGATTAAGAGAGTGAGGTAGAGTCCTTATATATTTATATCTTAATGATCTCACGAAGATAATTAGAACAATGTCAAGTTATATGGTCATTATCATGAGGTGTGAACAATTAGGGGTTCCCTAACGTATCCTGATGTGGTTTCCCATGCTCATGGTTCCCAGAAGAGCAGAGACCTCTCGACAAGTTTATTTTTCATTATTAAAGAAGGATACACAATAAGCGGTACTAAACAACTAGCCCGTCGCATCAATCAATTCATACCATCATGCATCACTATTTTCATCATTCTACTAAGATTAAGAATTTGGTCACATGTTCCCCACATTCTTACGTTCATCTAACGTTTCATAACACGAATCAAGTTAAATTAATCAAGTGCTTCCAGATCATATCATATCACAAAAACATGTCACGACTCGATTGAACCACAAGATCTCAAGTCCAAGTAACTTAAGAACAATCAAAATTTTATAACAAATAAGACACTAAAATAAAAGACGAATGCATGCATTTAAAAGACAACCCTCCCCCTACAAAGATAGAGTAATGTCCTCATTGCAGAAAGTAAAGAGCTATAGAGTAGAGATAAGGAAGACATCCATAAAGTGCTTCATTCGCTGCGAAAACGAGAAGAAGAACATCGTGAAAAAAAATAACTAGAAAACAAAAGGAAATAAAAAAGTTATCCGAACATACACACTCACACAAAAGGACAGTGAGACAAAGTCTCACTTTTGGTCAGGAGGAGGGTGGGATTGTGGTCCGCCGAAAGTCCAAGACGACCATTGTTGTTGCATCTCACATAGGAGTTTGTTTTGTTCTTCCATCGCCTTTTGATTGACTTCCCATTATGCATGCTGGTCAGCGAGTTGCTGGGACTGGTTGTCAAGGTGGGTATTGATATCACGGATGCCTGAGCGCATCTCACTAATGCCGATGGTGACGGTGTTCGTGAAGTGCTCCCATTTGGAGTTTCACTGAGATTGGGCACCCATTGAGATTGGGCACCCCATTAAGATTGGGTGCCTTAATCGGATCCTCCAGTAGCATCCGTCGTGCCATAGCCTAGCCAAGCAGCGTTGGCTTTCTCATCAGCTTCCTCCTCGGACTGGGCCTCTTCATTGGTTTCCATTTGAATATCCCCAGCCTCGTCTTGGCCTTGGGTTTCTCGGGAGGCGACTTGAGTGTTGAGATATCACTTCACACAATGGTGTCTCTCCTGTGGCACCAACTCTGATTGGGAAAGGGCGAACGGTGCTCCTCTCAGCTCGTGTAGATCAATCTTCTTGGTGTTAACGAACTCATTGTTCGGGGGAGCCAAACCATCTGCACCGATAAGGTTGAGGTGAATGGTCACGGAGGTCGCGAGTTGGAGCAGGGATGCATGGGACCACTTTTGGCGTTGGATTGATTGGATGGAGTCGAAGATGAAGGACAAATCTTCTTCTTGTTGACTGCGCAGTGGAGTACGAAGCACTCCACTGTGTTGACTTTATTTGCTTCTTCATTGTCGGAGATGCAATAAGCGATGAATTTGTGTAGTACGGCTATCTCCAGATTTTGGGGAAAGAACCCATAAAATCTAAACCCCACGCATTGAAGATTTCGACTACCAAGATATTTTGGAGAGGCATCTCGTTTCGGCGGCTTATGGCTCCAACTTGTTGGCATCTATTGCATTCTAAATAGAATGATTGAGCGTCCTTGAAGAGAGTTAGCCAAAAGAGTCCTCTTTGCAAAACTTTATGTGCCGTCTTTTGTCCTCCAAAGTGGCCTTGTTAGGGTTTGTATACCTCATAGCATATTTTATGCTTAGAGGATGAATCATACTTGTTTTCAATTGCACTTTAATGAGAATAAATGTTCTATCATTGGTTTGTTATTTATTATTATTATATATTAAATTGCAAACAGGTCCACTTATTATAATTGTAGACTGTGTGGTGGATCGATGATCACGGAAGGTAACACAGTCGGCTCCTTTGTAATATAAAGTCACAGTATAGATAGACTTGGACAGTCTAGTCGGTAAAAGCAGCGATATCATTTGATTCGAGAGCTGACCTTAGCCCGCAAAATGATGTATACATATTGAGAGGTTTCATAGTGAGATAAGTTCTAACATGCTAATACTTAGAACGAGGTCTGGGAAATTAATTCATTTCTTAATCTGTGACGATAACATTAGTATAGGCGGTTGATTATACGCTGCTTTGACTCATCTACGCTTGCGGATTTTTTCGTAACTCTAATTAGTGATGTCTTGGGTGGTAGTGATTTTCTTAGCCAGAAGTACTCGACTGTCAGTCGTGCAGAATCGCTTCTCAATGACACGAGTTGATTAAATCTGCGTGAGACATTCATAAAGATTTATTGCATAAGAAACCAGGCCGGTTGGGAATTTATTCCATATATAATAATAAAGGTTTGTACCGGATCAGTCACGAATAAATCTATTAATTAATTGTGAGTTGTCAGCAATCTTAAACGCGAGAAATAATTAATGACAAACGGGTTACGTCTGTAATTCGAATGAATCAAGATGAATTCAATATTTATCCTATAGTGGAGTCGATAAATATTTATAATAGAACTGCATTTTATTGCGTTTACATGAAGTAATTAATTGGAGGGCAAATTAATTAATTTAAGTCTAAAGGTGGGCCAAACAATTAATCAAATTATGAATTTGTCCAAGTCCATATTAATTTTAAAATAATTCAGATTTCAATTTGAATTATAGTTGTAACCTCAAGAAATAAAGGTGGGGATATGGTTCTATTATTTGGGATCTAATTCATTTTCTTTAGAAGCCATATCCTAGCCCACAATATCCATAAAAGGAGTAAGTGAGAGGGGCCGAAAATTATCACTTTCTCCTCTTGATTTTCGAAAATTTTAAATTATTCTACGCTTCAATTTTTGATCTTCTCCTCAATTACTAGATAGTTTTGCATATATGATATTCTAGTAAGTTGATTGTGAATAGGATAGAAGCTCCTAGGTGTGGATAGTGGTTCGATAGCTAACGATTCAAATCGTTTCTCCACAAGCGGAGGATTTGCATAGGAGAAGGTATAAAATTTATTTTTCCGCATTTATATTCTTCTATGTGCATAAGAATTAATTATTCGTGTAATTGTCGGTTTTATGAATGGGTTCCATTAGCTGGTATCAGAGGCGGTCACATGCTACATTTTCCATTAGCTGGTATCAGAGGCGGTCACAGGATATTAATTTTTTATATCAATTGGATTTAATTCCTATTAATTTGCCTGTAATCGTAATTTGATATTAGGGTGCTAGATTTAATGTTGGATCGGGAGCGCCCATAAGAATTGATGTACTGGCCCCACACACCAGCACTTTCTTTCTCAGCCTGCTTTCTCCTCACTGAGAGGCTGACCCAAGACACTTCCCAGTAGGTCACCCATCATAGTATTGCTCCAAGCCAAGCACGCTTAACCTTGGAGTTTCTACTAAGGGGTCACCTGAAAATATAATGCACCATGTTGGTATGAGTAATACTAATCAATTCTTTTAACCTCTCGTCAATAATGGTAGTGCAGACCTTTTTCAACTGAGGCAGGCCGCACTCCCATAAGTTCTCTCAAGTACGATACACGGAGGACCCACCCTCCGTGAGGTGCTGGAGTCCATTTCCCAATATTTAATTTTAGCATAATATCTATAATATTACGTGAATTATATGATTTTAGTTCTGCTTTTATTCGTTTATTTCGTTCTTTGGTGCCCGATTTGTGGCTTAAAATATGTAATCAAATAGGGATTAACCGTGTTAGATTATGATTTATTTTATTTTCCATGTATTTCATTTAATTATGTAATTATGTGGGAGACGAAGAACGAGATGGAAAAACGAAGGCCGGAGCTAGGGCACGGCATCACTATGGGCCCCATGGCAGGCACACGACACCGTTGTGGGGGACCCTGGCAGGCGCGCGGCACCAGCTATTTCGACTAAAATTATTCGAGTCGCTTGAAATTTAGAACGAGGTCACCTAGCAATAGAAAGCCAACCTAAGTCGTATTCTAAAGGAAGACTTAACAGGTCAATTCAAATCTTTGTTCATAAACGGAAAGCAATAAAAAGAATTTGATTTGAAGTATTATATCTAGGTGAAGAATGTAAATAAGAAACGCAATTTAAATCTAATCTAATGAAGCAAAATAAATCTATTCTAAGAACGCAATTTAAATATAATCTAAGAAAGAGAAATAAATCGAATCTAAGAAAGCTAATTAAATCTAATCTTGGAAAGCGAATTAAATTTACTGTAGGAAAAGTAATAACTTAGAAATTGGATTCAAAAGAAATACGGAACGATATCTGGAAATTGAAAATAGAACAAGAAATTGAAAGCATGAACAATAAAACGAATTAAAGCAATAAACGAAATAAGAATAACTAAAGGAAAAACGAACGAACTTGAATTAAGAAGTGGAAACGGTCTGGAATCCACAACGAAAGTTTGAAAACAAAGTACAAATTATGAATGTTGTAATCGGCTAACTTGAACACGAAAAACAATGTAAAGAACTACCTAGGTCTCGACTCTCGGATCGAGGTTGAGACGAGCTAAACTATGAATGGAAAATATATGAAAAATTGCTGAAAAGTAGCCTAGGGTGTCGTGCCAAAACTGGAGTCGAAAGTTTGATCGAATGTCATGTCTGTCGAATGAGAATCGTGCCGAGCATATATAAGCGAGAAGCGGATCAGCGACCGCGTAGAGGTCAGTGGACGCTGACCCGGTGGCTCCGTGCCAATCTAGGGTTGGTTGAAACGGCCCCGAGTTAGCCGCAAAGTCAGCGACCGCTGAGCGCGGCAGCGACCGCTGACTTGCTCTAGCGCGTGCTCCTCGGCTGGCTCGAGCGCTGGCTCAGCCTAGTTAGCGGCCGCGGAGTGTCACGCGACCGCTGATTAGTGCATCGGCACTTGTCTTCATTTTCTCCTCGTTTCTCGATTCTTCTTCGTTTCTTTTCCAACTTCGACGCTCGTTTAGGCCAATGATCCTGAAACATAAAATGAAACATAAATCGGGCCAAAACATCACGAAACGAGGGAAAATAGTACGAATAAAGATAGGAAAAACATAAGTTTAGACGAACAAAAGGAGGCTAAATACCAGCGCCAGGAGGGAGCGTGGGCGCACGCGGAGTGTGCGGGAGGAGAAGCCAGCGTGCGGCCTCGGCAGGCGGGCACTGGCGCTGGCGTGTACGGGAGCGGCGAGGTACAGGATGCAGAGGTCAAGCAACAGGTGCGGGCGCACAAGGTAGTGCGTGGGATAGCGCCAGGCCTTGGCAGGCGCTTTGCAGCGCCCTAACTCCTCGGCAGGCCTCGGCTGCAGGCGAGATTGGCCCGGGGCTATCCCGTCCCGACTCCAAAATTCAAAATTTGAATTTTGGGATTTAAATCCCGGTGTAAATTTTAAATTTGAATTGGAGATCATCTACAAGCAAAGAAGATGGATGATTTAATTTAAATTCCTTAGTTTTAGGAATTAGTTAGTTTTATCCTATTTTTGGATAATTAACGTAATTATTTGCCTTATTATGTGCTTAATTGTTTTAATTTGTCTTTTATTTGCTATTTATTATATGGAACTTGTCTAAATTTATATGACAATTTATTGGAGATCTTATCTGGTTTTTTGACATGTCATAATATGTGATTATCCACGTTAAAAACTTTTTTTTTCAAAATTAAAAATGACTAAGCAATAATTGTAATTACATTTTATTTATTTAATTTTTCTAAGATTACATATGGTCTCCATGAGACGGTCTTTTCGTGAAGTAACTTGTTTTGATTCCATGAGGGATCATATTTTACCAATTCACGTGATAAGACTTCTCTATAGATTGATGTAAGAATTTAATTGATGGCAATACGACCCCTCCGTTGTGGGCTTATTAAAGTCGATTAATTTCTTTGGTGGTGTAATTTGGCAGTTATAGCAGCACTGCGTAGCCTCTGACTGCTGAGTTGCATGATCAAGTAAAAATATTTTGAAATTGATTGTGAAATCGATCACTCTACGTAACTTGCATGATTGATTTTAAACAGTTTGCTCAAAAGTATGTTTTCTTTAAATATTTTCATTATACTGATTGGAAAAGGAATTTGGATGGTGTCCTTACTGAATACAACCTTAAGTTCGTCCTTGACAAACCGTGTCCACCAGTTCCACTTGACACATCTTCTGCCGATGCGAGGACTGAATATGATAGATGGATTAATGCTAACAAGATGGCGAGGTGCTTTATTATGGCTTCCATAAGTACCACCTTGCAGTATTAGCATGAAGACATCGAGCTATCTTCGAATATCATGTCTAGCCTGCAAGAGAAGTTTAAGACACATAACAGGATGGTCAAACAATTGGCCATTAGTAAAGTGATGAGCAGCTCGATGGCAGAGGGGACATCAGTTCGAGACCACGTCCTAAAGTTGATGGGTCTTCTGAGTGATATAGAGATTAAAGGCAGTCATATTGACCAAGAATCTTAGGTAGATATCATCATGCATAGTTTACCGGCGAGTTTCATGTCGTTTCATTTTGTCTGCATAATGCATGGTAACAACCTTTCTTTGATGGAATTACTGGATGAGTTCGAGGGGGCGGAAGCAATTATGAAGGCCAACGCAGCTCGGGTTTCTTCTAGTGACCCTAAAAAGGGTAAGCGCAAGAGGAAGAGAGGAGCAAAGTCTGTCAAGAGGAAGCAAGAAATTGCGGAGAATGACAAGTGTTGTATGCGTAGTGTGAGAGGAAAATGGAGATCTGACTGTCCGCTTCATAAGAAGTCGGCGAGCAAACTTTCAGTTTACTTGACTAATTACTTAGAGAGATTTCAGCTTCTGAAACCAGATCGCTAGTTGTAACAGATCAGATCAATAACCAGATCGATCTCGTTCTGTCCAGGCAGAAACTCTCACGTGAATAACACTTCTAGTAGAGTGTTGTGTGCGGAATATGGTGGACTCAGTCAGTGCTCTTGTTTAGAAAACTTTTTGAAATCTTATTCAGAGATTTAGCAGATCGATTAAAAATGCAGTTTGAATGAGTGTGCAGATTAGTGAGTAAAACAACTGAGTTTTAAAATGCAGAAAGTAAATAACACATCT
This sequence comes from Leonotis leonurus, assembly GCA_026898415.1. Taxonomy (NCBI): domain Eukaryota; kingdom Viridiplantae; phylum Streptophyta; class Magnoliopsida; order Lamiales; family Lamiaceae; genus Leonotis; species Leonotis leonurus. Next base: position 10,450 of record JAPKLX010001929.1, read on the forward strand.
ATTTAAGTGGTTCGGGAAACCCACGACATCCACGGTCTAGTCCAAACTGGATTAGATATTCACTACTAGGATATTCTTCTTATTTATGCTCGCTGAGAACGAGCCACAAGTTTCAAACACAATCTGTTTTGAAACTTATGCACGAATAAGGGTCGTGTCCCTTTACAACTTATAGAAAACTACTGTAACTGGTTCTCTTCACGTAAATCCACTAGAAAACTACTAGCTAGCGAAGATCTCCTTCCTTCTTCTTGATAAGACAGACTTGAATCGAGGTGTGATTTCGATCACGAAAGGCTCAGAACACGATCTGGTGAGTAGAAATCTTCTCGAATGAATGTTTCACTAGATGTAATGATTTATGGGCAGAGTAACAGCTTGTTGATTGTAGATAGTAGACTTCTTGTTATCTTCCAGTCTTTGTTCCAAGCATTATAGGTGTAGAATTTTGAAATTCTAACCGTTGGACCTGATTGGTTTGGAGTAAATGTGATTTACCAATCAAGGATATTGAATCCCTAAATTGTCTCCTCTTGCCTTTGGAAAGTTTGACTGACTCTTTCGTAAATATGGAAAGCAGATCGTTGACAGATACTATTTTTCCTTCTTTGCGTATGGTTGATTTTCCTTCCATCTTAATAGCACGAATGATGTGGCAATGAGTTTGGGACTCTTCATCAGTTAATATGGTCAAAGCGTATGTTTTTCCAATTAACTGATAGTTGAACTGATATCATCTGGTCCGATCTTGAACATCGATCTGGTCACACCAGATTGATATCGATCTGGTCAGGAGTCGATCTGGTCCTTCAAAAGGTATGCTCTAAAGCATGGTAAACTCTTCTGAGTGTTCTGGTAATAGCTGATTGAGTGACCACTCTGATGGGTGTTCTGTGCGCTTCAATCTGATGTCGATGTGGTCCAAAAACTAATGAAAATAGAATGACTTCTATAGGATGAAATCCTTTACATGTTAAGTCATTTTTCTAACCTGGACTAAGATATGTTCTCTATCAGATACACTTTATATTGTAGTATTCTGGTACATGTAGAACAGATTGAGATCTAACAAGACAGAATAAAATCTAAGTGTGTTTTCGAAATAACATCATCAAAACTAAATATTGTGGGGTTCCCAATAATTTCCCCCTTTTTGATGATGTCGAAACCACACTTCACAATATAACCCTAGATAAAAACATATAAGAATGATCTGGTTTCAAATAACCAGAAGGGTTAGCAGATTGTTATTTAGTTCATATAACAATCAAAGGCAAATAAAGGTTTCTGGAAAAAAAGACTTTGTCTTTAGAAAATCCACATGTATTAATATATCAATTAGTACAAATGGATAACATGAAGATAGTGAAGGTAGAAGCAACAAACAAAGATGAAATAGCAGATGGATTGCAAAATAAAATTTTTATGAGAACCATCTGGCTGCTCCTCCCTTTTTCATCTTCTCGCGTTGAGCATCTGAGTCAAGTTGAATACTCTCATAAATTCTATCTCTCACTCTGGCATAGTTGGGGTCGTGGTTGTCGATCTTGTATCCTTTTATCTTGGCCAGTTGATTGATGTAATTCAAGATATATGTCTTGTCAGGGATGTTGCTTCCTGGAATCGTGGGGCATACCATGTACTCCTTTTCAGGTGCCTTAATTTGAATTTTAGCATCCGAAGCAGCCGTTCTGAGTCGTTGTAGTAGGTTTCTCCCTCGCTGGTTGAACTGGGATAGCAGATATATCAGCTTCTGCTCCAACTTCTACTCCAATTCCTGCTCCTTCTCATTCTAGTTATGTGACAGAACCTTTTCCCTTCTTTTCTCCCTTGCCAGCCTTTGATATTTCCCCCTTTTCGACATCATCAAATATGTACTTGATGAGTTTGCGAAGGGAATCTATCTCAGCCTTCATGGCCTCCATCTTCTCTTCTGCATCTGCCTTGAAACCTAGCAAAAGGTTCACGTTCTGGTCTGTCTCATTAAGTTTTCGCTCTAGTCGGTTGTTCATAGTGGCTAGAGTCCTGTCATAGGTATCCTGGAGCTCTTCCACTGCAGTTAAGTGAGTGCTCTGGTGCTCAAACTCTTTTGGGTTTGGATAGAGCAAATCATCGAGGACATCCTTCTGGTGATGTTTCAAGATCTCCACGAACTTCTCCTTCTCGAAGGTAGCAAGTTGTGAGTGAATGGCTAGAATGGCTGCTTCCTTTACCTCAGGAGTGATGTGAGCAGCTTGATTGGTAACTGTAGCTTCGATGGTCTCCTGCTATTTTGCTAGAAGGTCAGCTACTAGTGTGTTTGCATTTTGAGCCGTCTGTTCCACTGCCTCTAATCTGAGTGTGAGCTTCTCATGAGCTCCTTCTGCGGTAGTGCGATCATCGTCATCTTTTTGTTAAGCTCCTTCTGGAGAGTTCTGAGCTTTCTCCTTATGTCTAGATCAATGTCATTGATATAATCCTTCTGATGCTGGTTGAACTTAGTCAGGATCTGGGTGGCCTTTTCTTGAAGCATGTTGCATGTATCGGTCATATGATCTTCAACCCGAAGAGTGATTAGGTTGTTGATCTGATAATTGTTGAAGGTCTTGGTCTCCTTTTCCAACAATTCCTCCATCTCATAGAAGGTGACGTTCTTCTTCATCTTTTGGGCTACCCCTTGGGTATACAGCTCATTCCTGGGTTCGCCATCAATGTACTGTCCCACTAGTGTCTCTTCAACAGGATCAAGGTGAATTATAGGAATCTTCTTCTTTCTCTGTTTTTGTTGTTCTGCCTCTTGTTTTGGTTGTTGAGCTGGTACCTCTTGGGTTAGTGCATCTTCGGGTCCTTTCATATGCACATCGTTACTAGCTTCTTCATCTGGGACACCAGAGTAGATGTCCATTTTATTTGCATAAAATGACGTCAGATCGATCTGTAGCAGTTTGGCTTCATGCTTCATCAGTGCGAGGATGAGTTGATGGTATTTGGTGTGCACTTCACTAATAGTGCTGGCTTGTAGTAGGCTAAGGAGGGTAGCTTCCTCTTTCTTCAGCTCCTCTATCGTTTTGATCTGGAGCAGTGCGTCAAAAATATAGTACTCGTTGTCCTTGACCAGCAAGTAAAATTTGACTCGTTTTACTGCTCCCAGACTCTCTGGTAGGAGATGAATACCAGGAAAGTCTTGCAAAATAGAGTGATCAGCTTCACTCTCCAGTAAATTAATGACGCCTTCTGCTTGATGTTTCTTCTCTTCTTCCAGATCTGCAGATTCTACTTCCTCTTCGTCCTCCTCACTTATCCTCTACATTCTGGCAGGTGAGGGTGTGGCTGTTCTGGCCGGCGAGAAGGCTTTCTCTTGGCGTGGGTTGTAGCTAGACTCTGGTTCAACAAAAATTGGCTCTCCAGCTTGTTGATCTTGTTGTTGTGCCTCCTCACCCAGCTCTGGGCTAACTCATTCTGGCTGAGGAATATCGTCTATTTCTTCTGGAATTTCTTCAGTTGGTGGTGGAGAATTTGAACCTTTCGCAATCGACGCCTCATTTGCTTAGGCTGCTGGGATGTGGAGGTATCTGTGTCAACAGAACTTCCTCATTTAGTGGGTGGTTTGCGGGTTGCTTTCTCCTTCTGCACCACCTTCTCCTTGGGTGCCTTCTCCTTCTGTTTTTCAACAGCTTTCGTTGGTGGAATCCAAATTTGATTGGAACTGCCCATCTCTAGTAGTGCAGCATGATGCATTTCATCCGTGACTTTGTTGAAGAACGCTGGACTGAGTCACAAAGACATCTCGATCTGATGTTGATCTTGAGGGATGGTGAGATGAGTGTTGAATTTGGTGGCATCCTCCCAAACCTATTGTTTGAAGAATTTCTCCACCATGAAGCTGATCTTGGTAGAGTGCCTCGGGTTCCTTCTAACTTCTACCGAGACACCGCGCCCTCTGTTGTCTTTTGTGTATTTAACCAATTTGGCCTCCTTTGCCATCAAGTCAAACAGGATTCTACTCCAGTTGACTTTAAGATTTAAGACTACAGCAGTGAGGATTCTGAATTTTTCTGGTGTGACTTGATCATAGGAGCCACTATGAGTGAGAAAGATCCTTTTAACAAACCTGAACATCAGCTTGTAGCCAGGTTGGAGTAAGGATCTGTGGAACATTCTTCCCGTGTATGCTGTGGGTATCACCATCACCTTCTCTACTACTTCCTGGAGTTGGTCATAGGTGATATCATCAAGTTTCACAACCTCATCTTTTAATCGGTATACTTGATTAATTATTGCGATGACATTGTAAGTCATTTTTCTTGTCCTGTCGCCAATGGGCATCAACAGATTGGCTTCGAGATCGTCCTTATCATTTTGCCAAGTCAAATAGAACTTGGCTGCCTGTTTTTCCAGGTACATGTTGGGATGGGAGGTAACGATGTTACAGAATCCTACAAAGGTAAGAACATTCCAGAGGATATATATATATATTCATCAGTTAAGTGATTACCAAGTATATTAGAAAGAATATGAATGTCCCAAGAATGAACAATTACAGCAGTTTATCCAGAGCTATTCATAATACATAGATATCAAAAAGTATAAAACATGGTACATATCTCTAGGTACAGAACACATAGTGAGATTGCAATAGATGCAATAAATAAGATGAAGAACTTAAAAACCTTTGCAGCGTTTAACTATGGCAAAAATCTCTTCTAGTTTGTGAAAATCGTGGGTTTCAAAAACGGCGAAAGGTTCATGGGAAAGAAATTTCTAAACCTCAGCAACATGTTGCAGAAACAGAGAATTTTGAGGTGCCATGATTAATGGAGTTTTGAGATTTGAGAAAAGTTTGCGAAAGAGAAAGAAATCCAGAATTTTGCTTAAGTACTTAAGAGAGTAGTGCTCAGTGCAATGAAAGTGTAAGATGAATAGTTGAATGCACGTACGACACATATATATATAAGAAAGTAATCAACGACTCAGATTAAAGCGATAAGAATTTTAAGGTTGGATGAAAATCTCCCTTTTTAGGTTTTCCCGCATCAGCTTTCCATTTTGCCGCCTTTTGTCCCGTCTGATATACGCGCTAGATCCTAGGGTTGTAGGATGGAGCGTGTAGATCTTCATATCCACTTCAAATTTCCTTGTTCTATTTTATGCAGAGATTTCCTCGATCACAGTTTCCAAAGGAGTGCTAATCATCACTGTTGAGAGTTGGGATCACATGAGCTGAAGTTGAGCACTTGAAGTTTTTGACAGATAGTGTTTTATGTTGAAGGAGCAGATCGATTGTTGAAGATGAACAGATCGATTGTTCAACATACTATCTGTTGGAGAGCAGCCCGCTGCTGTGGTTCAGCGAGAGCAGACTGCTGTGAAGTGCTGGTAATGAGCAGATCGATCTGCAGGTGCAGCAGATCGCTGTTGGTGCTTGAACCATCTGTCTGGATGTAATCTACCTGTTGGGAGTTAATCATCCGGTGAGAGCAGATGGTGATGAGTGGTGAATGCACTATCTGTTAGAGAGCAGATAGTGATGAGCAGATCGATTGATGAGTATACTATCTGTTGATGAGCTGCAGTGAAGTACAAGCGGGAGCAACCCGCTGCTGTGAGTTGCAAGTGGGAGCAGCTCGCTGTGGTAAAACACAGTGATGCAGATTGTCTGGAGCAGATAGCAAGAGCAGAAAGTGTTTTCTGCTGGGTTGCTGTGGATGAACAGCTAGTAGTTAGTAAAAGCTTACCATCTGTTGGGAAGCAGCTTAACAGCGAGCTGTGTGGTAAAGTTTGGTGGAACAGATTGTTCACCGGGAACAGCTCGCTGTGGTGAAGTTTTGGCGGAACAGATAGTGAAGCGGGAACAGCCCGCTGCTGTGGTTCAGCGAGAACAGCCCGCTCGCTGTGAAGAAGTGTAGGAGGAACAGATCGTTTATAGGCAAACCTCTTGCTGCTCTATAACGATCTGTTCTGGGTTTTGCGACATCGATCTGTTGTTAGCAGGGAATGTTCCCGGAGGTTCTAGAAAGGGTTTTAACCGTTTCTAAAGGTGGAATCAAACTGTCAGAGTTTGTTGGAGTTTGTTACAACAAGATGTGGCAGTGAGTGGCAGGAATCATCTGGATTGTACGGGAGTTAGTTGTATCTAACGGAATCAATCTGGAATATTCAGGAATTGCCATCTACATTCTTC
>JAPKLX010003089.1:0-11613 GCA_026898415.1 Leonotis leonurus
AGAGGTCGAGTTCTAGAAGCACAAAGGTTGGATGAGAACTTGGAGAATATACGGCTCAAGGTGAGAAATAACGACGTCACAAACTACAGCGAAGAAGCTGACAACACCATCACCTTTGAAGGAAGATTGTGCATTCCGCACGATGAGAAGCTCAAAGACGAAATCATGAGCGAAACACACGATACGCCCTATACCGCTCACCGGGGAGTACAAAGATGTACCAGGATCTGAAAATGAAATTTTGGTGGGACGGTATGAAACGAGACATAGCCTCTTTCGTGGAGAGATGTTTAACTTGTTAACAAGTGAAAGCATTACACCAAAGAACCTATGGGAAACTACAGCTGTTAGAGATCCCAGAGTGGAAGTGGGAACACATAGCGATGGATTTTGTGACTGGATTGCCCAAATTCAAGAGAGGAAATATTGCCATTTGGGTAATCGTGGATCGGCTCACAAAATCTGCTCATTTTGTACCTATAATGATCACGTACGGTTCAGATAAGCTGGCTCAATTGTACGTGCGAGAAATCATACGCCTGCACGGCGTACCTATCTCGATAACGTCAGACCAAGACTCGAAGTTTACATCCAGATTCTGGATAAGCTTGCAGAAAGAGTTAGAGGCAGAAGTTGAGAAGCAGTACTACCATTAATTGAGTTTGCCTATAACAACAGCTACCAGGAAACAATAGAAATGGCACCATATGAGGCACTTTATGGAAGAAAGTGTAGGTCACCATTGTATTGGGACAAAGCTGGAGAAAGAGTCATAGTGGGCCCAGACTCAGTCGGCGAAATGATAGAGATCGTTCGTCAGATTAGAGAAAGAATCAAATAAGCTCATATTAGACATAAGTCTTATGCTAACACTCGTAGAACCAAGCTACAATTTGAAATATGAGATAGAGTTTTCTTGAAGATTTCTCCTTCTAAGGTATTAATCATAATTGATGTGAAAAGAAAATTTAGACCTCGTTTTATTAGATCGTACGAAATTCTTGAAAAGAATATGTCCAATGGCATATAGATTAGTCTTACCACTTAGTTTTGGAAACGTTCACGACGTTTTCCATGTGTCACAACTTAGAAAATACGTGTTTGATCCAAAGCATGTTATTCATCAAGGAGAGATGATTTTGAAACCTGACTGGAGAAGTAGGATCTTAGCTGCTCGAATAAAAGAATAGGACAATAGGATTAAATTTTGAAACTTTGTTTCAATAAGTTCAGTTCATGAGTAAGCTTTGAAACTCTGTTTCAATGAGGAATGAGAACTTAGAAATCTTTCGAACTTTTCTAAGGTAGTAAGTTTCCAAAAGAGAGATTAGTCAAATGTACTCTAAGATGCATTATCACAAGTGTGAAAGAACATAGAACGATGGATTAGTAGGGGTTATCCATTATCCCGATGAACATATATGTTCAGTAAGATGAATGAACCGGAATACATTAGAAGGAGAGGGACTTCGAGGATATGCAGGAATGAGACTGCATATCCAAAGAGAGCTTAAAAGATATGGTCAAAGAATGAAGGACTCAAAGGAGCAGTGACCCCAAGATGATTTCAACGAATGACATTGTATGATTAGTGACACAATCATGGTCACCTTATTCGGTAGTATACCTCAACGAAGATTCGATTCGGCTATTGAATTATCGCTAGATTTCTTAGCGAGATATAACCCGAACGATGCGTGAGTTCAGTTCACGAGTAGCAAGTTTCAGTTTCAGTTAAATAAACGAAATTCAGTTTCAATTTCAGTTTCATTTTCTGTTCAGTGGAACGTAGAAAGTTTTGGTTCAGTTCAAGTTCAGTTTTAGCTCAGCTCATTCAATTTAGTTCAATCCAATTCAGTGCATTCAATTCAGTTCAATTCAGCTCAGCTCAGTTCTGTTCTGTTCAGTTTATTCAATTCAATTCATGGGTATTGTCACGAAAAATGCAAGTTATTAAATTCCTTTCAGTAATCAATTATATCATTTAGTTGAACTCTATGATCTTAATGCAATTAAGAAGTCATATGAGATCCTTCTAAACTCTATGGTAAAAGAAGTTCTAGTCAAGACAACCATTGAAATATTATCCTTGAACCTAAGTATCTTTATGACTGAGAAGTGATTGTGATGGGCCTGATCACCCCATGTGATCAAGAAGATCTCAGTAGTTGTCATTCTGGTCTCCGGACCCTAAAGCTCAGCATTTTTGAAATTCAGTTAGGTTCATTCCTTTTCTTTTAATATTTAATCGGTTGACGTCTGTCTCTAAAACAGTTTGTCCAACCCTCGATTCAGTTATCATGAGAGATGATAGAACCACATGATTGATAAGCTATCACAATATATTTCCTTAAACCTTCGGAACTAAGACGTATTCGGTATATGGCTATCTAGGTACCATGATTACATTTTGAGGTTTTATATGCTGAGGACATATAGTAAGTGCTAACATTAGGTATGTATATGGTAACGTGGGTTGTCTCCATGTTACCGTATGCCATTTCGAAGAAGGGATAAAGTTTAGAATGAGGTTCCTTATGATGAAAGTGAGGTTAAGCTTATGCCGCCACCTCAGAGAACGGCCATCCTTCAGTGGATGTGCAACCCAGTGATGCAGAACTATGAGTCAAAGTTCTGGAAAGAAATAGAGTAATGATTAGAGTGATATCTTCTCGCAGTTAGAGAGATACACTAAGTTATGATATAATATTCATCGATTAAGGTGCTCGACGGGATTCGTTCCGGAGTACAAAGTATGTTAAGGTGCTCGACGGGATTCGTTCCGGAGTACAAGTGTGATAAAGTTGCTTGACGGGATTCGTTCCGGAGCATAAATGTGATAAAAGAATGCAAGGAATAGTTTTCACAAATGTTACCCTTGAGATTAGCAAATTTCGGGACGAAATTTATGTTAAGGAGGGTAGAATGTAATACTCCGATAATTAAAAACCCGAATAAAAGAAAAATTTATGAATAAACGAGGGATTCAAGATCCGTTGAAAGTTTAAAGACTCGTATTAAAGAATAGAACTCCTAATGTGAGTTAAAAGTCATTTCAGAAATTGGATTTATAGTTATATCCTCATTATATTTTTGACTCAGAAACATAGTTCTATATATATATATATACCTTCATTTTAGAACCCAAATATATGTATTCAGATTATACTTCAGAACGCACATACATATATATGTATATGTTTAGATTTACATATGTTTTGATTTCAAAACACACATACATATATATATGTATTCAGATCTAGAACAAAACATATAGACATTTATATATATGTATGTTCTGATTTTAGGACATAGATCTATGTTTATATATTCCAGATCTTAGAACATAGACTCGTATTCAGATTTGCAGAACACTAGGCCACCCTAACATATATCCGTACTTCAGAACATAGGTATATATGCATATGAACATCTCTTGATTCTATAACATAGACAAAGCTTAGAGTTGAGTTCAGAATTTCAGAAACATAGAACTTCAATTACATTTCAGAAGTTAGAACATATACATATTCTTAAACATCCAGATTCAGAACATAAGACAACCATTATATCTATATATCCAGAATTCAGAATAAAAACATATATATATGTCCTGATTTTAGAACTTAGACCTATACTTATATTATAATCATACTCCAGAACATAGTCAATACACTTATATCTCCAGAATGAGAAACTGAAATCATCCAAAGGCTCAAACCAAAACTCCAACAAAAGATCCCATTTTAGACACGTGGCAACCCGAATAGAACATACAGATTTAAGCATAACATCTATTGAACAAAGTAGATAATTTTACCAACTGAATTAAACCATTGGAGCTTCAGAACCCTTGCTTAATCCTTCTCCACCCAAGCCTCAAAGCCTCGGTCAAAACAGAAAATAAAAACGGATTAAAACATGCAGAAATGATAAGTTATGGAGTTGAAAATACAAAAATAAATTACGGCGAAGAATCAGTAGCAACATTATAAACGAAATCTGAAATTATAAAATTGTTGGTCCAAGAAACCAAATTAGCCAAACCAACACTAAATCCAAACATACAAAAACAGAATAAGAACTAAAAGAAATTAGAATTCACCTTTGAGTAGGATAGAACTCTGGTGAGTTTTTCCTCCAGGAACAGTAGAGAGATAGAGGCAGAGAGAGGGGGGAGAAAACAGAGACAGTCGAGAGAGTGGGAGAGCAGCCGCGTGCGACGGCAGCTTCAGGGGAAGCACCGACAGGCCTGCGAACTGTTCTTCCACCAAGAATAGCCCTTCCACCAATCTGGAAAACACAAATTAAAACACAAGTTGAGATCTCCAGAAATACATAATCTGGGAAACACAAATTAGGGATTGAAACTGCATAAAAGATGATTTAGAAACCGAAAAAAAATAAGAAACTGGAAGTAATTAGAATTAGGTCTTAAACCAAAATCCAACAATAAATTAAGGCATGCAGTCTTCAAAGCTTGAAGATTTAAAATAGAGATTTATAAAGCAAATAAAAGAGATGGGTTACCTGTGAGCACGCGACGGGGCTGGCGGGATGTGCTCCGGGGAACTTTCCTCCGAAAGCAGAGAGAGAACCGAGATAGAACGGAGCAGAGAGAGAGACAGCGAGAGATGGAGACGAGGAAAGGGGGAGGGGCTGAGTTTTCTGTGAGCAAAGGAGAGAAAGAGACGAGAGAGCAGAAGGGAGAAGAGAGGGAGAAACGCTGCAGAGAGACGAGAGAGGCGAGGGAGATGAATAGGAGTGAAGAAGTGTGTGTGTCTAGGGTTAGGAGAATTTTTAGACCAAATTCAGTTGGGCCGGATCAACATCAAATTACCGGCCCGGTTTGTAGTCGAGTGGGCCGAGCCCAGTAGAATGAGCCCAAAATTATTTCACTAAAGTATGGCAATTAATTCAGTTGGGCCGAGAATTTAGAATAAATCAAGTGGGCCGAGTCAAGTGTATCTTACGGGCCGAAATTTATTTAATAGTGGGCTGAAATAGATGATGATAAATTGGGCTTGAATTTAAAATTAAAGAGCCTAATTAATTATGTTAGAAGGGGCCAGATTAAGTATTTAGAATGGATTAATAAATTGAATCTTTGAAAAGATTAGTAATTAAATGGATTGGATATAGATAATTAGATTAGATCCAATAAATCAATTGAATTATGAAAATTAGTAGTAATATTTCAATGAATATTAAATTCTTAAATAGTATTAATTAAATTAATACTATCTAGTAGAGATTTAATTTAGCATTCTAGTTTAGAATTTAATTTATTTCAAGTAAATTATCTTGAATAATTATAGTACCCACTATAAATTAATTGTGTAAAGCAAATAAAATATAAGGGATTAATAAATCAAAGAATGATTTAAAATCCTACGAAAATAGTTATAGAAATCTTTAAGTACTCGAATATTAGTCGAGCAAAGGATTAGAATAATTAATGAAATAATAGAATATTATTTCATTTTATAAAATAGATTTTATATACTCACAAGGAGTATCTTCCTCTTAATTACGATTAAGGTTATGGAAGGAGGAAATACTAAACGAGAAAGAATTCAGATCCTATCGAAGGAAGCTATTCAGGTAGGCTTTCTAACTAAAAGAAAATATGCGTGTTTATCCGCATTTATGTTATTTCTTTTCAAATAGCTTTTGAATTGAAATTGATATTTCAAGTATTGTCTTGCCATAAATGTTTTATGTTTTGTATGATACATATCTGCTATGATTATGAAATCAAATTTGGGTTCCAGTGGGTTAGCGTCTCCACTCGAACTATAATTATGAAATCGAATTCGGGTTCCAGTGGGTTAGCGTCTCCACTCGAACTAGTGTACACAATGGACTGTGAGTCAGCGAAAGGTTGACCGGTCAAGTGTCCGTGGAAGGTGGCCACCTTCCCGACACACAAAAAATTACAGATATGCTTGATTACTAAAGAACTTAGACTGCGCAGTCAAATTTTAAGAATCACAAAAGAATTTAGTGAATATAAGTACTTTCAGATAAAATCCCTATGTCTCACTTTGAGATGGCAATGACAATTATATTAGTATGAATGCGATTTTGACATGTGTCTACTGAGTACTTTTGTACTCAGCTCTGCATGTATTTATAAATGTGCAGGTTGGGCTGTGATGTCAAGGAGGAGTGCTCAGCGATGCCTTTGTTGAACTCGATTAGCATAAACTCTTGAGGGTTCTACGTGTCTTCATACACGTAGGATTTTATTATGCGATCCTACATATTCCGCTGCTAGACCTTTATGTAATAAGTCCGAAATTAAACTCCTAATTCAGTTATGTAATATTTTGAGCTTATGACTCTGACTTCCCAAATTTACGGGATGAATCTTAACTTTACGGTATGAAGGGAATATCCATTGTCTTACTCTCGTTGTTTATTCCTTTCCTTGGTCATGTTCCCGACTTTACTAGAATTAGTAGAAAGCGGGCGTGACAGAGTGGTATCAGAGGAACTTGTGCTCTGAACCCAAGAGTCTTTTTCAAGTTTAGTCTAGTATTGTTTCACTAGACTAATTTAGTGAGTCGACAAAAGCTTAGTACTCTGACACATCACACTCAACCAGAAAGAGGTAAACATTTTAAGAAGTTGAAGTTTTATGTTTTAAGAGGAATAAGCATGTTCCTATTAGCTGAAGTTGGAGATTTGAAAAGAAATGAATGTATTTCTTTTCATTTAAAGTTCAAGATTTATAAAGAAATGAAGGTATTTCCTTATAATTGAAGTTTGATATTTTTAAAGAAATATACGTATTTCTTTGGTATGAAGTTGAGTATTGAAAGAAGAAAAAGTATGCTCTAAGAGAAAAGTTTTTAAGATGTTTTGAAGTGAAGTTTTAAGTGAAAGCAGTAAGAACGATTCTTTTCAAAATTGAAGTTTAAATGTTTCTTTTAAGATGAGTCATAATCATTGTCATGATGTTAGAGCTTTTTCCCTATGAATGTAGAATGCTTTAAGATGTATGTTCCCTTTAGAAAGAGAACTTAGACGTGAACTTAGAAGAACTTTCACAAGCTACTCGAAATCGAGAACGAGAACAATCTGAATAAAGAGGAAACGAAAGGAACCAGAAAAAGGAGAAAATCCAAAACAATGGCTAATGCCAATTGCGAGAAAACAAAAGAGTAAGATCTTATCTTTCATTATGAATCAAGACCACGGCTATGATCATATAAGATCATTTGCACCGTAGAATCTTAACCGAATGAAACCATTAACTCGATTGATAAAGATTTAATTATCTTTGCATAATAAATCTTAAATCTAGATTTTCCAAGAATTCTATGACAATAAGTATATCCTACTAGAAGCCTCAAGAAGTTATGATCGTTGATTATGAGTCATCGATCTAAACTCTTAAGCGAGTTTGGTTCTAAACCAAATCATTATCACAAAATTATAAACCCGTGTTCCGAGGAGTCCAATTAGTTGTCTTATTCATGTCAAGATGACAACAAATGATAAGACAAAAAGGTACCAAATCTTAGAATCAACAACATAAGTTTTTATGATATTATGAAGAAAGAATCAGAGGATCTCGGTGAGTTCCTATCATTCTATTCTTACCGTTGGAGAGATCTAATAATACATAAGTTTCGAGAACGCTCAGATACAAGAACAACCCAAAAAAAAGGGTGGAAAAGCTTGAGAAGCAATCGAGAAAAAGCCAAAGGAAAAGAAGATGATAGAAAGGTAGTGGATAACTCCACTATAGAGCCATGAGCTTAAGAATATGGGTATATATATAGTAAAGAAAATATCTTAATAAGATAAGACGTTAACTCAGTAGAACGCCACTGAGAAAAGTTGGACGCCCAAGAGGCGGAGGTAAAGATCAAGGTTCTAGAAACATAGATAAAAGACATGAACTGAAATGAGAAGTTCTATGTTAAATTCAGCAAGTGTGAATTTTGGCTTAGGGAAGTAATGTTTCTTGGACACATTGTGTCGTCTGAAGGAATCAAGGTAGATTCCATCAAGATAAAAGTTGTACGAGAATGGAAGTCACCAACGACTCCAAATAAAATCAGAAGATTCTTAGGATTAACTAGATACTATCGGAGATTCATCGAAGGATTTTCCAAGATAGTGGACCAATGACACCACAACTACGTAAAGGAATCAAGTTTAAGTGGTCTCTAGAATGTGAAGCCAGTTTTCAGCTTTTGAGAGAAAAGTTTACTAGCGCCCCGATACTGGCAATCCTAAAACCCAACAAAGAGTATGTAGTTTATATGGATGCATCCAAGAACGGATAGGATGTGTATTGATGCAAGAAGGAAAAGTCATAGCCTATGCATCGCGACAACTCAGACCACACGAGCTTAACTATCCCACTCATGATCTGGAACTAGCTGCAGTAGTGCATGCTTGGAAAATTTGGAGGCACCACCTCTACGGAGTTCAGTGTGAAAATTTCACGGATTATAGAAGTCTCAAGTATTTTTTTCGAGCAGAAGGATCTCAACATGAGACAGAGAAGATGGTTAGAATTAGTAAAAGACTACGACTGTGGTATTAATTACCATCCGGGCAAAGCTAACGTCGTAGCTGATGCTCTAAGTCATAAAAGCTCGTCAAAGATCGCATTTCTACTAACTCAAGAGGCAAACCTTTTAAGAGAATTATGTAAGATGAACTTAGAAGTCTTATAGCCTCTCGAAACTGTAGAAGGAGTTCTCGCCACCTTAGTAATAGAACCAGACCTAAGAGGTCGAGTTCTAGAAGCACAAAGGTTGGATGAGAACTTGGAGAATATACGGCTCAAGGTGAGAAATAACGACGTCACAAACTACAGCGAAGAAGCTGACAACACCATCACCTTTGAAGGAAGATTGTGCATTCCGCACGATGAGAAGCTCAAAGACGAAATCATGAGCGAAACACACGATACGCCCTATACCGCTCACCGGGGAGTACAAAGATGTACCAGGATCTGAAAATGAAATTTTGGTGGGACGGTATGAAACGAGACATAGCCTCTTTCGTGGAGAGATGTTTAACTTGTTAACAAGTGAAAGCATTACACCAAAGAACCTATGGGAAACTACAGCTGTTAGAGATCCCAGAGTGGAAGTGGGAACACATAGCGATGGATTTTGTGACTGGATTGCCCAAATTCAAGAGAGGAAATATTGCCATTTGGGTAATCGTGGATCGGCTCACAAAATCTGCTCATTTTGTACCTATAATGATCACGTACGGTTCAGATAAGCTGGCTCAATTGTACGTGCGAGAAATCATACGCCTGCACGGCGTACCTATCTCGATAACGTCAGACCAAGACTCGAAGTTTACATCCAGATTCTGGATAAGCTTGCAGAAAGAGTTAGAGGCAGAAGTTGAGAAGCAGTACTACCATTAATTGAGTTTGCCTATAACAACAGCTACCAGGAAACAATAGAAATGGCACCATATGAGGCACTTTATGGAAGAAAGTGTAGGTCACCATTGTATTGGGACAAAGCTGGAGAAAGAGTCATAGTGGGCCCAGACTCAGTCGGCGAAATGATAGAGATCGTTCGTCAGATTAGAGAAAGAATCAAATAAGCTCATATTAGACATAAGTCTTATGCTAACACTCGTAGAACCAAGCTACAATTTGAAATATGAGATAGAGTTTTCTTGAAGATTTCTCCTTCTAAGGTATTAATCATAATTGATGTGAAAAGAAAATTTAGACCTCGTTTTATTAGATCGTACGAAATTCTTGAAAAGAATATGTCCAATGGCATATAGATTAGTCTTACCACTTAGTTTTGGAAACGTTCACGACGTTTTCCATGTGTCACAACTTAGAAAATACGTGTTTGATCCAAAGCATGTTATTCATCAAGGAGAGATGATTTTGAAACCTGACTGGAGAAGTAGGATCTTAGCTGCTCGAATAAAAGAATAGGACAATAGGATTAAATTTTGAAACTTTGTTTCAATAAGTTCAGTTCATGAGTAAGCTTTGAAACTCTGTTTCAATGAGGAATGAGAACTTAGAAATCTTTCGAACTTTTCTAAGGTAGTAAGTTTCCAAAAGAGAGATTAGTCAAATGTACTCTAAGATGCATTATCACAAGTGTGAAAGAACATAGAACGATGGATTAGTAGGGGTTATCCATTATCCCGATGAACATATATGTTCAGTAAGATGAATGAACCGGAATACATTAGAAGGAGAGGGACTTCGAGGATATGCAGGAATGAGACTGCATATCCAAAGAGAGCTTAAAAGATATGGTCAAAGAATGAAGGACTCAAAGGAGCAGTGACCCCAAGATGATTTCAACG
The DNA here is from genome assembly GCA_026898415.1 of Leonotis leonurus. Taxonomy (NCBI): domain Eukaryota; kingdom Viridiplantae; phylum Streptophyta; class Magnoliopsida; order Lamiales; family Lamiaceae; genus Leonotis; species Leonotis leonurus. The sequence continues at coordinate 10,327 of JAPKLX010003089.1, forward strand.
AATGACATTGTATGATTAGTGACACAATCATGGTCACCTTATTCGGTAGTATACCTCAACGAAGATTCGATTCGGCTATTGAATTATCGCTAGATTTCTTAGCGAGATATAACCCGAACGATGCGTGAGTTCAGTTCACGAGTAGCAAGTTTCAGTTTCAGTTAAATAAACGAAATTCAGTTTCAATTTCAGTTTCATTTTCTGTTCAGTGGAACGTAGAAAGTTTTGGTTCAGTTCAAGTTCAGTTTTAGCTCAGCTCATTCAATTTAGTTCAATCCAATTCAGTGCATTCAATTCAGTTCAATTCAGCTCAGCTCAGTTCTGTTCTGTTCAGTTTATTCAATTCAATTCATGGGTATTGTCACGAAAAATGCAAGTTATTAAATTCCTTTCAGTAATCAATTATATCATTTAGTTGAACTCTATGATCTTAATGCAATTAAGAAGTCATATGAGATCCTTCTAAACTCTATGGTAAAAGAAGTTCTAGTCAAGACAACCATTGAAATATTATCCTTGAACCTAAGTATCTTTATGACTGAGAAGTGATTGTGATGGGCCTGATCACCCCATGTGATCAAGAAGATCTCAGTAGTTGTCATTCTGGTCTCCGGACCCTAAAGCTCAGCATTTTTGAAATTCAGTTAGGTTCATTCCTTTTCTTTTAATATTTAATCGGTTGACGTCTGTCTCTAAAACAGTTTGTCCAACCCTCGATTCAGTTATCATGAGAGATGATAGAACCACATGATTGATAAGCTATCACAATATATTTCCTTAAACCTTCGGAACTAAGACGTATTCGGTATATGGCTATCTAGGTACCATGATTACATTTTGAGGTTTTATATGCTGAGGACATATAGTAAGTGCTAACATTAGGTATGTATATGGTAACGTGGGTTGTCTCCATGTTACCGTATGCCATTTCGAAGAAGGGATAAAGTTTAGAATGAGGTTCCTTATGATGAAAGTGAGGTTAAGCTTATGCCGCCACCTCAGAGAACGGCCATCCTTCAGTGGATGTGCAACCCAGTGATGCAGAACTATGAGTCAAAGTTCTGGAAAGAAATAGAGTAATGATTAGAGTGATATCTTCTCGCAGTTAGAGAGATACACTAAGTTATGATATAATATTCATCGATTAAGGTGCTCGACGGGATTCGTTCCGGAGTACAAAGTATGTTAAGGTGCTCGACGGGATTCGTTCCGGAGTACAAGTGTGATAAAGTTGCTTGACGGGATTCGTTCCGGAGCATAAATGTGATAAAAGAATGCAAGGAATAG
>JAPKLX010001000.1:0-30331 GCA_026898415.1 Leonotis leonurus
TTTTTTTTTTTTTTTGCTTCTCCCATATTTTAGTTCTAGTCTAGGGTTAAGAGCACGGAAGGAAACATTCTAGTCTAGATTTTATTTTCAGTTCGTCTTTCAATTCAGTTGTGGATACGTTCGTGATTAAACCTGGAGATTTATTTTAATTCAGTATTTCTTTTCAATCCAGTGAGTTCTTTATTGCTTCCTTTACTGCTTTCTTTATTGCTCTCTTATTTTCCTTTATGTGTTTTTATTCCCTTGCCTTGATACTGATTAATTATCAAATCATTAACACAAACCTTTCAATTATGTTAATCAATCAGTTTAAGGCATGTCTAGACTTCGTTTCTTTAATTATTCATTCTTAGAAATAGGATTTAATTGTTTTCTTCATTCTTGCCTAGATAGTTCGTATTTATATTCCTTTAATCCTTTTTGCCTTAATTATCTGTTAGTTAGAAAACCAAAACCCTCAATCTTTTACTGCTTTTATTTTCTTCAACGTGAATGAAGCCCTGTTTAGCCTTCCTTGAGAGTACGATTTGGGTTATGCTTAATTACACTATTAACAATGATCTCGTCCAAATGGCGAGTAGTATAGTTCATTAAGCACGACACATCCCTTTAAGTATATAGGCTGGAAACATTCCTCGTGCCCAATACTGATCCCTTATCGGACAGTGGGTCTGGACTCAACAACGCCACGTACTTAAGGGTATATTTGAGTGAAATAAGTATATAGGCTGGAAATATTCCTCGTGCCCGTTACTGATTCCCTTTATCGGACAGTGGGTCTGGTCTAAACAACGCCACGTACTTGTTTGAGTGAAACAAATTTAGGCGCCGTTGCCGGGGAAGGCTTTAGGCATTTATTTGCGTTCTTTTATTTTATTTTCTTTTTCTGTTTGTTTTATTCTTTTGTGGAATGTTGTAAGCTGCTTCTCTTCACCTCAATGCCAGGTGAGCCTCCTTTCACAAACAAGATCATCTTGGCCTCCTTTGCCAAGAGATCAAATAGGATCCTGCTCCAGTTCACAGGAAGGTTGAGTACCACGGCTGCTAGGATCCTGAACTTCTCAGGGGTGACCTGGTCATAGGAGCCGTTGTGGTTGAGAAAGATTCGCTGTACGAATTCAAACAGAATTCTGAATTCTGGAGCGAGAAGGGCACGGGTAAACATCCTGTTTGTATATTGGATAGGTATGATCATCACCATCTCCACTGCCTCTTGAAGTTGTGCTGCAGTGATTTCCCCAAGGTCTGCACCTTCATCCTTCAACTTATAGACGTCGTTGATGATGTTGATGACGTTGTAAGATGTGTTGCTAATAGTGTTTCCCTTACTGACCCTGATGGTTGCCTCGGTTCCACCCCTCTCTCCCTGCCATGAGAGATAGAAGGCGGCAACATCCTTGGGTAGGAAGTGAACTGGGTGTGAGGTGATAATGTTGTGAAAACCTACAGAAAAAATTGCGTATGTGAGCACTATCCTTCCATCAGTGAAGTATAAGTGCTCCAAAACAGTTTATACAGTCTAGCAATCTATATCACAGAAACCATAACCATATATACATGCAAATGAGTAAAAACAGTTCATAAAAAAACATGATTGAGAGATAATATAAGACAAACGGAAACAAGAATCACAAAGCAATGAACCTTTGCACTGGCGGACAAGGTCAAATGCCTTTTCCAGTTTGTGAAACCCGAAGGTATCAAGAACTGCGAAGAGGTCTTGGTGCAAGTAAGGTTTCAAAAAGGTCACTTGATCGAGAAACTAAGATGATTTAGATGCCATTTTTGCTAAAAACAGAGTAATTTTCGAAGGTAGAGAGAATTTTGGAAGGAAGAAATTTTGTTAAGTGTTTCGAAAAATATAAGTGTAAGTGATATATGAAACGACTTATCAATTATATAAAAGAGAAGAGAGATAAGTAAGGTAATAAAAAAAAATCAATAAACTTCCCTTTTTCAGCTTTTCCCGCCTTTCCATGTGCTAGGGTTACTGTTTGTCACCGCCTCTATTTATCGTATGATGTACGCGCTTTTGATCGTGGGGTTAAGAGATGACGCGTGGTTGTTTTGCAAGTTAAAAAGCCTCCTTTTTCTTGGTTTGGTAAATATCTTCTTAATCACAGTTCCCTAGCATAGTATCAATCATCACAAAAATAAAAGATTTGATATCTAATGTCAGAATTAGTCACCGTATATAGTTGACTTTTCCACCTTAACTAAGTAATGGAATAATTAATAATAGTTATTAATTTAATATCCACGTGGCATTTAGGTAATCTGGCCAAGGTCGATCTCCTATATAGTAATATCTATTGATCTGGTTGTGCCACTGTCCAATCTGGGGTTGTTTCCCTGTTAGAACATTTAACTTGATCTGGTTTAAATCAACCTGGTTCTTGTTTCAAGATTTAATAATCCTAGTTTACCACAAAGCATCTTAAATCTTTCTTCTGGTAATGCTTTGGTAAGAATATCAGCTCTCTGTATTTCAGTGTGTATCTTCTCGATTTGTACATGTTTTCTTTCAACATGATCTCTTATAAAATGATGTCTTACATCCACATGTTTGCATCTGGTATGCAGAAGAGGATTCTGTGTGATAGCTATAGCACTTGAGCTATCACAAAAGATTGGTATTTCCTTGACATCAATCTCATAATCTTTAAGTTGTTGTCTTAACCATAATATTTGTGCACAACAACTTCCAGCTGCCATATATTCTGCCTCTGTGGTAGATGTGGCAACAGATGTCTGTTTCTTTGAGAACCAAAAGATCAATTTATTTCCTAGAAACTGACATGTACCAGATGTTGACTTTCTGTCCAGTTTACATCCAGCATAATCTGAGTCAGTGTATCCAGTTAGCTCAAAATTGTCTTCACACGGATACCATAATCCTACATGGGCTGTTCCCTTGAGATATCTTAATATCTTCTAAGCTGCTTCCATGTGAGACTCTTTGGGATTTGCTTGATATCTTTCACATACACCTACTGCAAATGTGATGTCAGGTCGACTGGCAGTTAGGTATAGTAGTGATCCTGATCCCTCTGTATTGAGTAATGTTGGCTGGTTTTCCCTCTGGATCTGGATCAATTTTCCCATTGATCTGCATTGGGATTTTCACTAGGTTACTGTCTTTTAGCCCAAATTTGGTCAATAGATCGTTGATGTATTTTGTCTGATTAATAAAGATACCATCTGGTAGCTGCTTGACCTGCAAACCTAAAAAGAAGCTCATTTCTCCCATCATGGACATATGGTACTTATTTTTCATATGTTCTGCGAATTTGTCACACAGATAGGTAGATTGAGACCCAAAAATGATGTCATCTACATAGATCTGGACTAGGAGAATGTTTTCTTTGACTTTGATGATAAACAAAGTCTTGTCAACAGATCCTCTTCTGAATCCAGATTCCAGTAGGAAAGTTGATAAGGTCTCATACCAAACTCTAGGGGCTTGCTTTAGACCATAGACTGCCTTAGCTAGTCTGTATACTTTCTGATCTGGATCTGCCTCTTCAAATCCAGGTGGCTGTTCCACATATACTTCTTCTTCAAGGATACCATTGAGGAAAGCACTTTTGACATCCATCTGGTATACCTTGAACCGTTTGTGAGCAGCATATGCTAGAAATAGCCTTATAGCTTCTAATCTGGCTACTGGTGCGAATGTTTCATCAAAATCAATGCCTTCTTGTTGATTATAGCCTTTAGCTACAAATCTGGCCTTGTTTCTGACTACTTCACCATTCTCATCTTGTTTATTTTTGAACACTCATTTTACACCTATCACACCTTGGTGTTTGGGTCTGTCCACGAGATACCAGACTTCATTCCTTTTGAACTCATTGAGTTCTTCTTGCATTGCTGTTATCCAATCTACATCTTGAAGTGCTTCATAAGCATCAGATGGCTCCATGCGAGAGAGATAACAGCTCAACAATGCACTCTCTCCATGCATTCTTCTAGTCTTCACACGATCTGATGGGTTCCCTACGATCTATTCTAGTGGATGATCTTGTATCCATCTCCTTCTCCTGGTCATCTCTTCATCGGATATCTCAGGATCAGGTTAATCTGCTGGTTCCTCAAATTCAGGGTGTGCTGTTGATATAGTTTGAAATGGATTCTCATCTGGACTTTCTTCTGTATTTGGATTTTCATGTTGATCATCATTTGTAATGATTGTTTCATTGTTTTCTGTTGATGATCTGTTTTCATCCAGATTGTGTTGTGATATTCCGCCTTGCTGTATGATCTCTTCAGCAACAGGCGGAGTGACAATATCTTCATCCTCACTTTTTGAATTCTATATAAGAATATCTTCAAGTAGTAGTTCATTCATCCTTCTGGTAGTCGCCTGATTTAATGTCTGCGTTTCATCTATTGACCTGTACTCAACAGTAGACTCATCAAAAACAACATGAGGTGTTACCTCCACAATATGAGAGTTCTTATTGTAAACTCGATAAGCTTTACTAACATCAGAATATCCTAAGAATATTCCAGGGTCAGTTTTGCTATCAAAAGTTTTCAATTGTGATTTCCCATTATTGTGTATGTAACACAAACAGCCAAAAGTACGAAAATAAGAAATCTTAGGCTTTCTGATGTTCCATATCTCATATGGTGTCTTTCCATGTCTGAGTGTGATGGATGATCTGTTTTGAGTGTAGCAGGCTGTGTAGATTGCTTCTGCCCAGAATTTCTTTGGTAGATTGGTTGCATTAAGCATTGTGCGAGCTGCTTCTTTGAGTGATCTGTTTCTCCTCTCAACAACTCCATTCTGTTGAGGAGTTCGAGCAGCAGATATTTGATGAGTGATTCCCATCTTGTTGCAGTATGCTTCAATCTTCTGGTTGAGAAATTCTGTTCCTCGATCTGTTCTGATAGAGGTTATACTCATCTCTTTTTGTTTGGTGATCTTGTTTAGAAAGTTAGGGAGTTTGTCTAGAGTCTCTTTCTTCTTTAACAGAAAGATGACCCAAGTGAATCTTGAGTAAACATCTATGATTACCAATGTGTATTTTCTCCCATTTATGCTTAGTGGCTTGACTGGTCCAAACAGATCAAGATGTAACATCTCCAGTATCCTTGACGTTGAGTGAGCTATTTTGCTTGTAAAGGATGATCTGGTTTGCTTTCCAGCTTGACAAGCATCACATATGTGATCTTTATCATACACTTGATCTGGTAGTCCTTCCACTAACCTTTCCTCGGCAATCCTGTTCATTGACTTGAAGTTTAGATGGCTTAATCTCCTATGCCATAACCAGCTGGTTTCTGATACAGTCTTAGTGACTAAGCAGGTCTCGATCTGGTTTGTCCACTGGACAATGTATAATCTATCCTGCAGTTTACCGGTAAGAAGTATTTCATCTCCTTCCTTATTCTTCACCAGACAGTTGTTAGTATCAAAAATAATATGATTACCGTTAGCACAGAACTGACTTACAGAAAACAGATTGTGACTAAGACCCTCAACATATGATACATTTGTGATAGTGGTCTTGCCAACTTTGATATTTCCATATCCTCTGGTATATCCTTTTGAATTGCATCCAAAAGTAACCTGTGGTCCTGGTTTCTCTATGTAATCTGATAGTAGGTTCTTATCACATGTCATGTGTTTTGAACAACCACTATCAATTATCTAGATGGTTCCTCTTGCTATCTTACTCCTTCTTGCAGTTCTTTGATCCTGCAATTAATTAAACTTAGCTACCCTTTCAACGTTTGGGTGCTTGATTATTAGCAAATATTCCTTTTCGAATCCAGAATATTTTAGGGTTAGGAACAGAAATATAGCAGGTGATGATGTTCCCTTCATTGTCAACTTTAGATAGAGTGTGAATTTCAGATGGATGAAATCGTTCTGTTTCACCATTCTTCAAGTTCTTTTGATTATGAGCTGTCCTGTTGATAGTTTTTGTCCTGTTGACATTTGCTTTTTGAAGGTGATCTACTTCTGTGTAGTAAGCTGGTTGCCCCTTTGTTTGATGATAGTGCCTGTTCTTCGCATATTTTATTATCATCTTCTGAGGATAGCCTTTCTTGTTTTTCAAGTCCTTCACTTGATCTGGCATGTTCTTCCTTTCTGGTACAAAGCTTATGGTTGCCGAAGATTTTTCTGAGTGACCTGGATATCCTAATCCAGATGTGCCTTTTTGCTGCATGTTGATTAGTAGTAGTTTGGCACGTTCATCACTTTTGTAAATCATTTCCTTGCCTTTCTTGATCTTCTCCTCAGCAACATTGTTTCTAGTAACCAGATCCTTAATTTTTGAATTAAGTGAGTGGATCTCACTGTCTTTTCTCTTGATCAGTTCTTCCAGATCGTTCATTTTAGCAACAAATTGTGTGTTTGTTGTGCTTAGAGTCTGCTCAACTTTCTTTAATCTGTCATTCTCTTCAACAACTTCTCTAAACAATCTCTTGATGCTTGAGTAGCTTTTGAACATCTCATCTATTTCATCCCATGAGTATTCTGCTTGATCTTCACTTTCCTGTTCAAGATTGTTATTATTATTTGAGGAATTTGAGTAGCAAGAATTTACCTCAACTTCATCTAGGCCATTGTCCAGTCCCACATAGCATTCATTCCAGCTTTCTTCGTCATCAGCAATGAAAGCTTCATAATTTTCTGATGAGCTATCTGAGAAATGACTCGAGCTGCTTGATTTCTGTTTAGCTATCATGGCTTTGCGTTCATATTTAAGCTTTCGGTCTCTTTTAGCTCTTAGTTCTTCTCTTTGGCTTCTGGACAGATCAGGACAATCTGTTTTGAAGTGACCTGTTCTGCCACATTCAAAGCAAGTGTAATCTGTAGAGCTAGAGATTTTTGTTGTTTTAGTAGTCTGCTTCTTGGGTTCATTCTTGTCATCAGATCGATCATTTTCATGCTTCTTATTGAAGTTTCTCTTGTTATCTTTGTAGAAGCGTCTGTATTTCTTCGATCTGGTTTCCATTTTGTCCATACGTTTGGCGATCATTGCGAACTCTTTTAAGAGTTTGTCATAGCCTTTCTCTTCATCTGGAGTAGCAGGCTCAGAAAGATCATCTGGTTTGCTCTTCGCTTTGAAGGCTACCTCTTTATCTTTCTTCGAGCTGCTTTCTCCCTTTTTGGACAGATGATCTGGTCCTCGAATTCTTTGAATGTCACACTCATGACCTTCAAGGTGATCAAATAGGGCTTCAGTGGACAATTCATTAAAGTCTGCACGAAGGGGTTGCATTGCAGCATAGATCTCCCAGCTTGGTGGAAGAGCTCTAAGTATTTTCATGTTCTTTTCCCTTTGAGTATATTTGTTCTTTTTGAATGCAGATATCTCAAGGAGGATTCCAGTGAATCTCATCTTCATCTGCTCTATCTTCTCGCCTGGTTTCATTTTGAATTCATCATATTTGTTGCAAGCAAGAGACAGCTTGTTCTCAATCAGCTTCTAGAGCTAGGTCTCTTAAGGCTTCCCACATCTCTTTGGCAGTATCCAGATCTTGGATTTTAGCCAGATGTATGCCTTTGACCGTGCTGGAGATGATCCCTTTGGCAAAGTCATCAAGATTTGCTTCTCTCCTTTCTTCAGAAGTGTATTTTCTGGGATCTTTTAGCACAGATTCTTTGACCACTCCTGTATCAGTGATACGAGTAGTTGCTTCTGTAATTGCCAATGGCCCTTCTTCGATTACTTTCCACATCAGGCAGTGATGGGCTTTAAGGCACATCTTGATTCTGAAGCTCCATTCTCTGTAACCTTGGATAGAGAATTCTTCGCATGCCCTGATGACAGATGACTCCATAGCAGATAGTATGCACGTGAATGAAAAAGGTTTTCCTAGATCTTTTCAAGTTGACCACGCAAGGTTTTATCCCTGTGAAACAAAACAATGGTCGTTTGAACCACTGCTCTGATACCACTTGTTGGTCCCGAAAGAGCAAGGTTTGGTGTATGGGGGGGGGGGGAATACACCAAATACAAACTTTTCAGTTTACTTGACAAGTTGTGCGAGAGTTCAAGCTATTCTGTATAAGAAATTGCTCGATATATGACTAGACAGATCGATGTGCAGATCGATAGCAGTTTTATTCTGAACAGATCACTCTCTTAGTGAGAACACTTAGCTAATAATAAGAGTGATCTTATTACTCTCTGAGTGTTGAGTGAGTGCGGAATAATGGTGGATTAGTGATTGCTCTTGTTTAGAAAACCTTAGGAATTGTCCAGATTGTTAAGAAGATTGATTGAGATGCAGATCGAATGCTAGTGTGGAAGGTTAGAATAATAAACAACAGAAATTAAATATGCGAGAATGTAAAGCACACAGTTGTTTAACGTGGTTCGGGAAATCCCTACGTCCACGATCTGGTCAAAACTAGACCAGATTATCCACTACTAGGATACTCTGCTTCTTTATACTCATGGAGAATGAGTCACAAGTATCAATCACAACAAGAGAGATACTAATGCACGAAATAAGGGTCGTGTCCCTTTACAGCAGATTACCTCTACGTTACCACTAGAAAAACTACTAGCTAGCAGGGTGATCTCCTTTCTCTCGATAAGACAGACTTGAATCGAGGTGGTTGGTGTGATGTAGAATCACAGAGTGTTGAAGCTCTAAGTCTGGATAGCAGATTGATTGCTTGTATGACAACAGTATAGCTCGCGTGTATCTTCACTATTTCTCCAGATCTCTAACTTCAACTATATATGCATTGAATTTGAAATTCTAGCCGTTGTTGATTGGCGTGAGATAGATGATATATTGCCAATCAATTATTTCCATCATATCTGTTCTTGCCATATAGGAAAGGTTGACTCAATCTTTGAATTATGGAAAGCAGATTGCTAACGGTCTCTTTCCTTCTATGTGTTAGCCGAAGATCTTCTTTCCAATCCCAGTTGGAAGGACTTATAATCTTGATGTGGCAAGAGCATATGATGTGTAGGATGATGTCAGCTGGTGGATTGATAACTCAATCGTTCTGGTTCCTTGCTGAAGACATCGATCTGGTCATCGATCTGGTCGCTGTCTGTTACAGCAGATCGATTCCTTTTGGCGTGAAATCTTGACCTTCATCCTATACTAAGTTGAGATTGACTTCTATAGGAATATTTCCTTTACATATCAAGTCATCTCCTAATCTGTTCCATAACAGAGTACACTTTATATCTAGTGATCTGTTTAACACGTAGATCAGTTTAAATTCTAAGAGATCTAAGTGTGTTTCGAAAGACCATCATCAAAACTAAATTACTTAGGGTTCCCAACAATTTCCCCCTTTTTGATGATGTCAAAACCACACTTCAAAATAATGTTCTAGCAACTCTTAAGAGTGATCTGGTTTGATGACCAGATAGATGATTGTTCGTTATTTAGGTTATAACGATTTAAGACAGTTTATAAATGTTCTGGACAGTTAGGGTTTGTCATCAAAAACTTCAAAAGCAAACTTCATAGATAAGGGAAAATAAAGTTTACAGATAGTCATGACATGGGTAAGAAGTGCAGATCATAAAAGAAATAGCTATCTGCTCTTTCTTCTCTCTTCCTGTTGTCTCTTCATCTTAGCTCTTGTCTCATCCGAGATCAGCTGCACACATTCATAAACACCCTCTCTTATCCTTATGTAGTCTGGGTCTTCTGTGTCAACTTTGTACCCTCTGTTCTCCGCGAATTGGTTTATATAGGTGAGCAGAAAGGTCTTGTCAGGCAGATCAGTTCCTGGAATGGTTGGGCATGTTTTGAATTCCCTCTCTGGAGCAGTGATCTGGATGTTTGCCTTTGCAGCTGCTTCTCTTATCCCTTCAACCAAGTCTCTAGTATCATTCATGTCAAGGTAGAGATTAAAGGCCTCGTTGGTCGTTCCTTCGCTATATGCAGGCTCCTTGAGAAAATATCTGCACATGATAAATCCATCTCTCAACCCTTCCCATATTTCTCTTAAGTTCTCTGGGACCCAGTTGGTCTCTCCTTCTTTTGATTTTGATGTTCTGGTAGGAGCAGATGATGCCCAACTGAATCCAGAGCGTTTCTTTTTCTTCGGTGGTTGAGGTTGGCTCGATCTGCTTGAAGATGTGGTCTTTTTGATTTGAGCAGATGTTGGTGCAGATGGTGGGCTGGTTGATTGTGGTGTGATTTGTTGCTCAGGTTGAGCTTTCTCCTTCTCCTTTCCTTTTGCAACAGCTGTAGCTGGCTTCTTCCCTTTCACAGATCCTTCCCCCTTTTTGACATCATCAACAACCATGTTGATAAGTGCCCGTAGGGAAGTGATCTCTTCCTTCAGTGTGTTGATCTCTTTGTCTGTCTCGACTTTTTGTGTAAGCAGAGATGTTATGTTGAGGTTAGCGTCATCAATCTACTTCTGAAATGATTTTGTAATGTTGGCCAGAGTCTCTGTGTGACTCCCCACATCTTCTTGGATGATCCCAAAATCGTTGAAGTATGTTTCGATCATTGTTTTCGTGGGGTAGCGCAGTTCGCTTAACTTCCTCTCAACGAAGTTCTTCCCATCTTTTTCGAACTGTCTGAACATGGCCTTGGTGTGTGAGATGGCTTCCTTTGTAACATCAGCGACTATGCCATCTGTCTGTTCCTGTACTATGGCATGCACTATGTCCTTCTCTTTCTCAGCAAAGGCAGTGACAATCTTGTAAATTTCTTTGACTTTCAGCTCAGTTGTAAACAAACTTTGATCGATCTGTGCCTTCCGTTCTTCGGCAGCAGCTCGATAATCGTCCATTTTCTTGCTGATTTCTTCGATCTTCAGCCTGCATATTCTCCTCAAGTCAGAGTCAACTTGATCGACGTGAGTCTTCAAGTGGTCGTTGAACTCTGTGAGTATGCGGATGGCTTCATCTTGGACGTGAGTGAGTGTTCCATACATATATTTGTCATCCTTCTGAGAGATGAGATCCCTCACTTGTGTATTGGACAGGGATTGATTCCGGTCCATCAATATGTCCTCTAGGGTGGTCATCTCCACATGTTCCTCCATTGTAGCTGCGACAGCTGGGGTATAGAGGTCATCTATTGGTATACCCCCCACTCGATGTCCAGCTGGCTCATGATCTGATTGAACTTGAGCATCCACTGCACTTTTGATAGAGCGTTCCTTGGCTAGTTCCCCTTCAGCCTGTGCAGTGATGTGATCTTCAGCTGCAGTCATGGGCTGATCTGTTGTAGATTCTGGCATGGCTGCACCCTGTTGGTGAGCATCAGCATGAGCTGCTTCAACCTCTTCTTCCACAACCTCTTCTTCAATGTTGTTGTAAAAATCCAGCATATTTGCCTTTTCATAAACAGATCGCAGATCGATCTGGAGTTCTTCAGCCTCAAATTTTGACATTCCCAGAATGTCTGACTTATATGTGTCCCTTAACTCAGCAACTAATGCAGCAGTGAAGATCTTGAGTAAGGTGGCTGTTTTATGCGTTTTTGGTCTCATTTCTCTCGTAATTTGGATTAGTATTGGTTGATATTGTCGATCAAGTTGATGCTTGGGTCTGTTATTTGCTACTTTGTAGGTAAAAGATCGACACATGAAGTGGAATAACGTTCGAGAAGAGAAACGAGGCGAAAAAGAGGCGAAAAGTGAAGAAAAGACGTAGAGCAGGCAGAACGTGGGGCTAGCGGTCGCTGGCCCTGCCCATCCACCAAGACAGAACTTGGGGCTAGCGAGCGCTAGCCCCCCAGCGCCCGCTAGCCCCTGCACCGAAGAAGAGACAGAACAGTGAGGTAGCGAGCGCTACCCCCCAGCGCTCGCTACCCCACTGCATCAAACCCTAGCCCAGCGAGCCAAGGTAGCGCTCGCTGGCCCCTAGCGAGCGCTACCCTGGCGCGTGTTTTCCCTCCTATTTAAACACCTTCTCGCGTGGTGACTTGGACTCCAGTTTTTTTTTTTTTTTTGCTTCTCCCATATTTTAGTTCTAGTCTAGGGTTAAGAGCACGGAAGGAAACATTCTAGTCTAGATTTTATTTTCAGTTCGTCTTTCAATTCAGTTGTGGATACGTTCGTGATTAAACCTGGAGATTTATTTTAATTCAGTATTTCTTTTCAATCCAGTGAGTTCTTTATTGCTTCCTTTACTGCTTTCTTTATTGCTCTCTTATTTTCCTTTATGTGTTTTTATTCCCTTGCCTTGATACTGATTAATTATCAAATCATTAACACAAACCTTTCAATTATGTTAATCAATCAGTTTAAGGCATGTCTAGACTTCGTTTCTTTAATTATTCATTCTTAGAAATAGGATTTAATTGTTTTCTTCATTCTTGCCTAGATAGTTCGTATTTATATTCCTTTAATCCTTTTTGCCTTAATTATCTGTTAGTTAGAAAACCAAAACCCTCAATCTTTTACTGCTTTTATTTTCTTCAACGTGAATGAAGCCCTGTTTAGCCTTCCTTGAGAGTACGATTTGGGTTATGCTTAATTACACTATTAACAATGATCTCGTCCAAATGGCGAGTAGTATAGTTCATTAAGCACGACACATCCCTTTAAGTATATAGGCTGGAAACATTCCTCGTGCCCAATACTGATCCCTTATCGGACAGTGGGTCTGGACTCAACAACGCCACGTACTTAAGGGTATATTTGAGTGAAATAAGTATATAGGCTGGAAATATTCCTCGTGCCCGTTACTGATTCCCTTTATCGGACAGTGGGTCTGGTCTAAACAACGCCACGTACTTGTTTGAGTGAAACAAATTTTGGCGCCGTTGCCGGGGAAGGCTTTAGGCATTTATTTGCGTTCTTTTATTTTATTTTCTTTTTCTGTTTGTTTTATTCTTTTGCTCCCGCAAGGTGCGTTTGATCTGCTTTTGAGTTGTGTATGCTAGGACGCCGAAGCTTGAGAAAAGAGTTGGTACCCTACGTAGACAATATCAATAGAAGAGAAGCCGCACGAGAGGGGCAGTATAGGGACGTCATTAACCTCGCCACACTATTCGAAGAACAACTGGTGATAATGGCTGAGGAAAACGGAGCCCCTAAGAAGCTCGGAGACTTTTCCAGGCCATCTTATGGCATCACAGCGTCTGCTATAATATTATCTGCTGCAGCAAGGAATTACGAGTTGAAGCACAACCACATCAACTTGCTTCCTTCGTTCTACGGTTTTCCTAATGAAGATGCCCTCCTTTTTATTAGGGAGTTCTGTACATCTGTCCACTCTATTCCACTCCAGGGTATTACTGAAGACGAGCTGCTTAAGAAGTGTTTCCCCTATTCACTCAAGGATAGGGCGAAAACGTGGTATCTTTCTCTTCTAGCCGGATCTCTTGACACGTGGAAAGCAGTCAGTACTACTTTTCTGCTCAAATATTATCCGAATCATAAGACACAGCAAATCCGGCTACAGCTTATGCAGTTCACTCAAGAACCTAACGAGCCCTTTCATGAGGCACTTGACAGATTTCGAGAGCTACAGCAGCAGTGTCCACACCATCAGATTGTGCCCGAACTGCTTTGGCAGATTTTCTACAATGGGTTGCAACACACTTATCAGTTTATGGTGGATACAGTAGCTGGAGGAAATTTATCTGAGAAGACAGCTGAGGAGGCGATTGAGATTTTTGAGACTTTGGCAACTAATTCGCAGCAGAAAACCTCTCGATCTAAGAGAGTAGAAGTCAGAGAGATCGGAGTTAGCCCGGATTTGAAGAAGCAGATGGCTGACATGATGCGAGAGCTGCAAGAGTTGAAGATGAGCAAGGCCCCTGCAGTGGCCAAGCACGAGCCGGTGCCTGAACCGTGCCCGATTTGTGGTGATCCCACTCATAACGAGGATCACTGCACCAGAATGGCAGAAATGACTTATGAGGGAGAAGCGGAAATCTATGCTGCTCAGGGATATCCGCCGCGACCGCCATTTAATCAACATCCAGTCCAGCAGACTTCAGGATGGAGAGCGCAGAACAGCTCTACTTGGAGGGGTCCCAATCAGGGTCAAGGAGCGAATTTTCCTCCTCGACGACCGCCTCCGCAGCAGCAATACTACCCACCTCAACAAGGGTATTATCCTCCACAGCAGCCTTACTACCCGCCTCAGCAAGGGTACTATTCGCCACCACCCCAGTTTCAGCAACCACCACCTCAGTTTCAGCAGCCACCACCACAGCTTCAGCCTCAATATCCACCTGCACTGCGAGGGGCTGCACCACCTAAGACATCTCTAGAGGACAGTTTGGCGGCTTTCATTCAAGAAAGCAAATTGGCTAGAGAGGCTCAAGAGGCTACTATCAGACGCCTTGAGAGCCAAGTAGGGCAAATTTTCGGAGCAGTGAATCAATTGCAGCAGCAGCAACAGACAGGAAAGATACCGGGGCAGGGGCATTCAGCGCAGCAGTTGCAGGCCATTACGGTTCTACGCAATGGCAAACAAGTTAATAATAAGGTGGCTATGCCGGAAGATGAGCCGACTAACGTGGTGGAGAATGCCGAGAAAGGGAAGGAACCGGAGCAGTCAGTAGTTCAATTACATAAGACGGCGAACCCGTACAAGCCGCCTATTCCCTTTCCGAGCAGGCTGAAGAATGAGAAGCTTGAGAAACAGTTCGCAGACTTTTACAAGATGCTCTCCCAAGTACATGTGAACTTGCCGCTTTTGGATGTTATTCGTAATGTACCTGCGTACCTGAAGTTCTTCAAGGAACTAGCCTCCAAGAAGAGGAGATTTGCAGACGACGAGTCTGTTATGGTGTCTGAGGTAGCCAGTTCGATTATGCAGCAGCCTCTTCCCCAAAAGCTGCGAGATCCAGGGAGTTTCGTCATCACAATCGCCCTAGGCAATGGTAAGACCATAACAGGTATGCTTGATCTCACTGCTGGTATTAATCTTATGCCATATTCGATTTTTAAAGAATTAGAGTTAGGTGACTTAAAACCGACACGTATGAGTTTACAATTGGCTGATCGTTCTGTGAGATATCCTAGGGGAATTATAGAGAATATTCTTGTTAGTGTTGGTGGTTTGATTGTGCCTATGGATTTCGTTGTCTTAGAGATAGGTGATGTGCATGAGAACGGACGTGATCATACTTTATTGCTAGGTAGACCGTTTATGGCAACTACTAACACTCTGATTGATGTTAAAAATGGAAATATTCAAATGTCTGTGTTAGGAGAAAAAGTTTCGTTCTCGGTTCATAAGCATAAGGCTATGCCTTCTATTAGCTCTATTGAGGAATGTTCTTTCATTGATTCTATTGATGCCTTGGTCGAGAGTTCTTTTGTGCAGGATTTTAGTTTGGAGGAGGTATTCGAGGGATCGGCTGACTTGGAAGAGAGGCTCCTATTGGAGGCTCAGTTCGCGAAACCACCCCGCTTGACGATGGCTAAGCCAACCGCACTTGAGAAGTTGGAGCTTAAGGAGCTTCCTGCGAACTTGAAATATGTATTTCTCGAGGTGAACGAGCAGAAGCCAGTGATAATTTCAGCTAATCTTACTGATGTCCAGCAGACTCAGTTAGTAACTGTGCTGAAAAAGCATAAGTTAGCCTTTGGATGGAGTCTGGCAGACATCCGAGGTATTAGCCCGGCGTTGTGTATGCATAAAATACAACTCGCCGACGACGCCCTCCCGAAGAGGGATGGGCAGCGACGCCTTAATCCAGTTCTGATGGAAGTCGTGAAAAAGGAGATTCTCAAACTGTTGGCTGAGGGAATCATCTATCCTATAGCTAACAGTGAATGGGTGAGTCATGTCCACGTCGTGCCTAAGAAAGGCGGTATCACTGTGGCGATGAACGAGAAAAATGAGCCTGTCCCTACTAGACCTGTCACCGGATGGAGGATGTGCATCGATTACCGGAAGCTCAATGCGGCAACAAAAAAGGACCACTTTCCCTTGCCCTTTATTGATCAGATGTTAGATAAACTTGCCGGTAATGATTACTTCTGTTTTCTTGATGGTTTGTCAGGTTACTATCAAATTGCAATTGATCCAGAGGACCAGGCGAAGACTGCCTTCACTAGCCCCTTCGGGACGTATGCCTTTAGGAGGATGCCTTTCGGCCTCTGCAATGCGCCAGGTACGTTTCAGCGTTGCATGATGTCAATCTTCTCTGACATGATTAGTGATTTTGTCGAGGTGTTTATGGATGATTTTTCTGTGTTTGGTTCTTCCTTTGATGACTGTCTAGATAAGATTGATCGTGTGCTTGGTCGTTGTGTTGAAACTTGTTTGACTCTAAGTTGGGAAAAGAGTCATTTCATGGTTCGTAGTGGAATTGTCTTAGGGCATGTCGTGTCTAGTAAGGGAATCGAGGTAGATAAAGCCAAAGTTGAAATAATTGAAAAATTACCTCCACCGACTGATGTTAAGGGTATTAGAAGTTTCTTAGGACATGCTGGCTTTTATCGTAGATTTATTAAAGACTTTTCAAAAATCTGCCAACCTTTGTGTCGTTTACTGGCTCAGGATACTGCTTTTAATTTTGATGATGATTGCCTATCTGCGTTTCTTACTTTGAAGGAGAAGTTGTGCAGTGCACCTGTGATTGTTGGTCCTGATTGGTCTGTTCCCTTTGAAATTATGTGTGATGCGTCTAACTCTGCTTTGGGTGCGGTTTTGGGGCAGCGTGTTGATAAGATGTTGCGTGTTATTTATTATGCTAGCTCAACCTTGAATCATGCTCAGATTAATTATACTACTACCGAAAAGGAGATGTTAGCAGTAGTATTTGCTCTTGATAAATTTCGTGCGTATATTATAGGATCTAGAGTTATTGTACATAGTGATCATGCTGCTTTGCGCTATTTATTGACTAAGCCCCAGGCGAAACCTAGATTAATTCGTTGGGTTTTGTTACTTCAAGAGTTTGACATTGAGATTCGTGATAGAAAAGGAAGTGAGAACGCCGTTGCCGATCATTTATCTCGTTTAGAGCATGTTTCCTCTGACTCACCTAATGATTTAGTTGCTGAGTCTTTTCCTTATGAGCATGCATACAGTGTTTCTCATGTGCCTTGGTTTGCCGATATAGTTAATTATTTGGCTTGTGGCGAGTTAAGGCCTGACCTCACTTCCCAAGAAAGGAAGCGTTTTCTTTATGTATGCAGACAGTACTTTTGGGAAGAGCCCTTTCTATTTAAGCTCGGAAAGGACGAGGTGATCCGGCATTGTGTTGCGGAGGAGGAGCAGCCGAAGGTGTTGGAAATGTGTCATGAAACTCATTGTGGAGGCCACTTCGGAGGCCAAAAGACGGCGCATAAGGTTCTTCAATCAGGTTTATTCTGGCCTACATTGTTCAAAGATGCGCATGCTTATTATTCTGCTTGTGATAGATGTCAAAGAGTTGGTACTATAGGCCATAGGAATGAGATGCCCCTTAATAATATTCTTGTGGTTGAAATTTTTGATGTATGGGGAATTGATTTCATGGGTCCTTTTCCTAAATCGCATGGGTATGAATATATATTACTTGCTGTTGATTATGTGTTTAAGTGGGTTGAGGCTATCCCCACGAGGACGTGTGACTCTCACGTTGTGCTTAAGTTTGTGCAGGAAAACATTCTATGTAGGTTTGGATTTCCACGAGCTATCATTAGCGATGGTGGAAAACACTTTTGCAATAGGCTTTTCGAAAGGCTTATGAGGAAGAATGGGATCACACACAAGATTGCGACTGCCTATCATCCACAAACGTCAGGCCAAGCCGAGACGAGCAACAAGCAAGTCAAGAACATCTTGGAGAAGACCGTACAACCATCTAGAAAGGATTGGGCTGTCAAAGTGAATGATGCGTTGTGGGCATATCGCACGGCGTACAAGAATGTGTTGGGAATGAGTCCGTACCGTCTAGTGTATGGAAAGGCGTGCCATCTTCCGGTAGAAGTTGAGCACAAAGCTTATTGGGCGATCAAGGCTTCTAATTTTGATTTGCCCAAGGCGATGGAGCATCGTTCGCTCCAAATGTCGGAGTTGGATGAATTGCGTAACGAGGCGTATGAGAACGCCCGGATTTACAAGCATAAGGTAAAAGCAATTCATGACCGAAGGATTGTGCACAAGGATTTGAAATCTGGTATGAAGGTGCTACTCTTTAATTCTCGGTTGAAGCTGTTTCCCGGGAAATTGAAGTCTAGATGGAGCGGCCCATTCATAGTGAAAGATGTCAAGCCATACGGGGCAGTGGAGATTGCTAAAGAAGGAGATGATAACTCATTCGTTGTGAACGGGCAGCGAGTGAAGCCGTACATCGAAGGGTGGCCTACTAATTTCACGGTGGAGTCAACACCGATTGAAGATCCACCTCCTGCTTGATCTCATATTACCGTCGAGCTCATGACGTTAAACAAGCAGTCTTTTCTTTCCTTGGTTTTTGTTTTTGTTGTTTTATTTATTTCCGTTCCTTTATTTCGTACTTGTTGGGAAGAGCATGATTTAAATCAATTTTTTGTGTTGCAGGAAAAATCGGGTGGAATGCGCAAGAAACAAGAAAAAGAGGACTTTGACGAGAGTTGGGCTAGCGCTCGCTAGGTCCCAGCGAGCGCTAGCCCCATTCCCTGTATCAAACCAGCACGCAGGGCTAGCGAGCGCTACCCCCCCAGCGCTCGCTACCCCTGGTCCCTGCCTTCTACTCAGCGCGCAAGGGTAGCGCTCGCTACCCCCCCAGCGAGCGCTACCCCTAGTCTCTGCCCAACTCTTAAAATCCGCTAGGGTAGCGGTCGCTACCCCCCCAGCGACCGCTACCCCCCCTCGCTGCCCCCTATATCTTTTTCCTTCTCCCTCCTTCTCCTCCACACACCTTCTTCTTCTACCTCCTCATACTCGCGATTTTTCCCCCAATTTCCTCCTCCAACTCAATTTCTTCCATCACTTTCTCCTATCTCCTTCTCCAATCTTCAATCCCTTATCACCCTTATATTTCCTACCACCCAACCTACTTCCCCCACACCTACATTCCTCAAAAATTTCAAATTCTTCCTCTTCAAATTTCAAATCCCTAAATTTCCAATTTCCCCCAATTTCTTAAACCCTAGTTCTTCCCTTCACCTCAATTCACCTTCTTCCTCCCTAATTCCGGCCACACCAACCCAATTACTCATTTCCGCGGTTGCACCCCCGATCTCAACCCCCGTCCATAGCCTTTCCGGCGAATTTTTGGCCATCTCCAATTTCTAGTTCACAATGGCGCGCTCCAAACATCGTGCCGGCGAGCAAGCCGCTAGCACTTCTCAACCTGAGGAGCCGACAACTGAGGAGCTTCAAGAGACCTACAACTGCCCATTCCCCCTCGAATCACACTTAGAGGGGCAATTCTACGAGCGGTGGACTCGGTATGAGGTAACTCCACCTCACACTCTTGACTGGGATTTGTTAGACAATCTTCATTGTGTTCGTGAGCTTGAGCATTATTTAGACGTTTTAGGACTTAAGAAATATGCACATATGTCGTTTAGATACTCGAAGATACTTACCCATGAATTTCTCTCTACGTTAACTGTACCTGCTGATTTGACTGGTTGTGCATTTAGATTGCGGGGTGTTGCCCGTAGATTGTCTATTTCGCAGCTTTGCAGGATTATGGGCTTTCATGGAAAGAATGTGAGAGATCATGCCCCACCTGCTGGCTATACTCCTAATGCCGCGTGGACTTCCCTGACGGGATTCCACAATTGGCAAGCTGGAGGTATGCCGGCCGGTTACATTCAAAACAATGTGTTGATGATTCTGCACAAATTCTTGTGCTATGGGATAACCGGCAAGGAGCAGGCCAACAAGGTTAATCAGGCCGAGGTTTTTATGCTTCAGAGTGCCGTACAGGGCTCCCGGCTGTGCGCCGGCTATTACATCCTCACCACCTTCAAGAATGTGTTAGCCACAGTTCGCTATCATGCCACATTGCCTCTAGTCATCTGTGCCATTGCTAGGCACTTCGAAGTTTTTGACCCGGAGGTTCTTGACCCAGCCGACACCATCTATGTGTCACGGATTGATCTCTCGGAGCTCCGCCAGGCTCGTATCTGCACGAGTGACTTCATCTGGGTGTCATCCACCTCCCGGCGTTGTGTGGTTAACCACACTAACGAGTTGGCCGCCTTAGCTGCCAATGTACCTGATGTCGGAGATGACGAGGGCGCAGCTGACCGAGAAGCCGAGGAGGCGGCTTATGAGGACGCCCCTATGCAGGATGCCTATACATCCGGGCCTTCCTCCTATCCGACAGGCGCCGGCCCGTATCACTTTGGAGCTGGTTCTTCTTTTACCAGTGGTGTTGACCACCTCACGTCGCAGTTTCAGTCTCTGAGCACTGAACTCGGCGCTCTTCGGTCCGACTTCAGCTCTTTCCGGCAGGACTTCAATAGCTTCTCACAGGATTTTGGCGCCCACGCTCACGAGACACAGTCCTTCTACCAGGACTTTAGAGACTTCAGCTCCTCCATGCTTCGGAGTCAGGAGCGCATTGAGGAGAGGACGACTGCTACCCATGATATGATGACTGAGCAAGCCCGTCTATGGAGACTATCTCAGGAGCAGTCGGCTCTCCAGTATCAGCAGATTTTGGAGAACAACCGTCAGATGGCAGAGCTTAATGCCCAGTGGTCGAACTGGGCCCTTTATGACACTCCACCACCACCGCCGCCGGATCAGCAGTGACTTCTCACTGCTGTTTAGTACGCTTATTTTCTTTTTATTTTGTTTTTTTTGTTTCTTTTCCGGGTTGTTTCATTTTTGTTATTTCTTTTTGTTGCTTCCTTTGCTTTGTTTTAGTGTTTCTCTTGCAGGTCTTAATTTTAGGTTTGTTCCGTTTCTTATATCTCTTTGTGGAGCAAGCATCACATCGCCGCATTCCCCCAAATCGGGTAGTTTCCTTCCTTCTCTTGTTCTTATTTTAGCAATGGGGACATTGCTAGGTTCTTTGTGAGGGGGAGGGGTGTGCATTATTTGTTACGGTGTTTGTTGTTAATATCTTTGCGTGTCAGAAAGCATTGTTAGAGTTTGACATGATATGGATTGATTTTGATGAGAAATATGTTTTGATTATGCTTGATGACATGAATGAACATTGTGAGTCGATGATAGGGTGATGAGCTTTGCATTTTGATCATATTTGCCGTGGGGTAATCGTGTTTGTGATGAATTGATGTGAAAACTTGCATATGTGTGATTTTGGCATAAGATCGCTTGTTGGCTAGACTTCTGTTTTAAAAATTGCGTTGATTGTGAGATTGAGTTGGGAGGCTTCTGCTCCTCTGGAAACCATGAGCATGGGAAACCACACGAGAACACTTTAGATAACCTCTAAACGTTCATATCTCGTGACTTTTGGCCATATAACCCACTCTTTCCAAATTTGGCTCGAATGGCCGTTTAAAATGTTATTAAATCGCGTGTATTGCTTGAATAGGTGATAAAGAACTCTACCCCTCTTCCTTTGAGAAATCAATTGAAATCTTAAGTTTGGGAATGGGTATGGGAAACCACACTAGGATACTCGGTTTTACCGAAGTTCATACCCAGTGACCAATGTTCTTAACATCACTAAAAATTCTTGCGATTTGATAATGGTTTGTGTTGATAAAATTTTGTTATTCATTCATAATCTAGCCTATAAGTGATTAAAAGCCGAATTTGCATGTGTGTGAGTTGGATCGGATTGAAATTGCATATTCGAGAGCAACATGCAATGGTGATTGATTTATTGTCTTATGATCCCTGTCAAGTCCTTGTGATGATCGTGATTGGTATTGCGTGATTGAATTGGTTTCTTGTTTTGAAATCTTCTATTGTGTTGAACTTAGACTTGCTCGAGGACAAGCAAGGTATTGTGTGTGGGGAGGTTGTTTTATGCGTTTTTGGTCTCGTTTCTCTCGTAATTTGGATTAGTATTGGTTGATATTGTCGATCAAGTTGATGTTTGGGTCTGTTATTTGCTACTTTGTAGGTAAAAGATCGACACATGAAGTGGAATAACGTTCGAGAAGAGAAACGAGGCGAAAAAGAGGCGAAAAGTGAAGAAAAGACGTAGAGCAGGCAGAACGTGGGGCTAGCGACCGCTAGCCCCTAGCGGTCGCTGGCCCTGCCCATCCACCAAGACAGAACTTGGGGCTAGCGAGCGCTAGCCCCCCAGCGCCCGCTAGCCCCTGCACCGAAGAAGAGACAGAACAGTGAGGTAGCGAGCGCTACCCCCCAGCGCTCGCTACCCCACTGCATCAAACCCTAGCCCAGCGAGCCAAGGTAGCGCTCGCTGGCCCCTAGCGAGCGCTACCCTGGCGCGTGTTTTCCCTCCTATTTAAACACCTTCTCGCGTGGTGACTTGGACTCCAGTTTTTTTTTTTTTTTGCTTCTCCCATATTTTAGTTCTAGTCTAGGGTTAAGAGCACGGAAGGAAACATTCTAGTCTAGATTTTATTTTCAGTTCGTCTTTCAATTCAGTTGTGGATACGTTCGTGATTAAACCTGGAGATTTATTTTAATTCAGTATTTCTTTTCAATCCAGTGAGTTCTTTATTGCTTCCTTTACTGCTTTCTTTATTGCTCTCTTATTTTCCTTTATGTGTTTTTATTCCCTTGCCTTGATACTGATTAATTATCAAATCATTAACACAAACCTTTCAATTATGTTAATCAATCAGTTTAAGGCATGTCTAGACTTCGTTTCTTTAATTATTCATTCTTAGAAATAGGATTTAATTGTTTTCTTCATTCTTGCCTAGATAGTTCGTATTTATATTCCTTTAATCCTTTTTGCCTTAATTATCTGTTAGTTAGAAAACCAAAACCCTCAATCTTTTACTGCTTTTATTTTCTTCAACGTGAATGAAGCCCTGTTTAGCCTTCCTTGAGAGTACGATTTGGGTTATGCTTAATTACACTATTAACAATGATCTCGTCCAAATGGCGAGTAGTATAGTTCATTAAGCACGACACATCCCTTTAAGTATATAGGCTGGAAACATTCCTCGTGCCCAATACTGATCCCTTATCGGACAGTGGGTCTGGACTCAACAACGCCACGTACTTAAGGGTATATTTGAGTGAAATAAGTATATAGGCTGGAAATATTCCTCGTGCCCGTTACTGATTCCCTTTATCGGACAGTGGGTCTGGTCTAAACAACGCCACGTACTTGTTTGAGTGAAACAAATTTAGGCGCCGTTGCCGGGGAAGGCTTTAGGCATTTATTTGCGTTCTTTTATTTTATTTTCTTTTTCTGTTTGTTTTATTCTTTTGTGGAATGTTGTAAGCTGCTTCTCTTCACCTCAATGCCAGGTGAGCCTCCTTTCACAAACAAGATCATCTTGGCCTCCTTTGCCAAGAGATCAAATAGGATCCTGCTCCAGTTCACAGGAAGGTTGAGTACCACGGCTGCTAGGATCCTGAACTTCTCAGGGGTGACCTGGTCATAGGAGCCGTTGTGGTTGAGAAAGATTCGCTGTACGAATTCAAACAGAATTCTGAATTCTGGAGCGAGAAGGGCACGGGTAAACATCCTGTTTGTATATTGGATAGGTATGATCATCACCATCTCCACTGCCTCTTGAAGTTGTGCTGCAGTGATTTCCCCAAGGTCTGCACCTTCATCCTTCAACTTATAGACGTCGTTGATGATGTTGATGACGTTGTAAGATGTGTTGCTAATAGTGTTTCCCTTACTGACCCTGATGGTTGCCTCGGTTCCACCCCTCTCTCCCTGCCATGAGAGATAGAAGGCGGCAACATCCTTGGGTAGGAAGTGAACTGGGTGTGAGGTGATAATGTTGTGAAAACCTACAGAAAAAATTGCGTATGTGAGCACTATCCTTCCATCAGTGAAGTATAAGTGCTCCAAAACAGTTTATACAGTCTAGCAATCTATATCACAGAAACCATAACCATATATACATGCAAATGAGTAAAAACAGTTCATAAAAAAACATGATTGAGAGATAATATAAGACAAACGGAAACAAGAATCACAAAGCAATGAACCTTTGCACTGGCGGACAAGGTCAAATGCCTTTTCCAGTTTGTGAAACCCGAAGGTATCAAGAACTGCGAAGAGGTCTTGGTGCAAGTAAGGTTTCAAAAAGGTCACTTGATCGAGAAACTAAGATGATTTAGATGCCATTTTTGCTAAAAACAGAGTAATTTTCGAAGGTAGAGAGAATTTTGGAAGGAAGAAATTTTGTTAAGTGTTTCGAAAAATATAAGTGTAAGTGATATATGAAACGACTTATCAATTATATAAAAGAGAAGAGAGATAAGTAAGGTAATAAAAAAAAATCAATAAACTTCCCTTTTTCAGCTTTTCCCGCCTTTCCATGTGCTAGGGTTACTGTTTGTCACCGCCTCTATTTATCGTATGATGTACGCGCTTTTGATCGTGGGGTTAAGAGATGACGCGTGGTTGTTTTGCAAGTTAAAAAGCCTCCTTTTTCTTGGTTTGGTAAATATCTTCTTAATCACAGTTCCCTAGCATAGTATCAATCATCACAAAAATAAAAGATTTGATATCTAATGTCAGAATTAGTCACCGTATATAGTTGACTTTTCCACCTTAACTAAGTAATGGAATAATTAATAATAGTTATTAATTTAATATCCACGTGGCATTTAGGTAATCTGGCCAAGGTCGATCTCCTATATAGTAATATCTATTGATCTGGTTGTGCCACTGTCCAATCTGGGGTTGTTTCCCTGTTAGAACATTTAACTTGATCTGGTTTAAATCAACCTGGTTCTTGTTTCAAGATTTAATAATCCTAGTTTACCACAAAGCATCTTAAATCTTTCTTCTGGTAATGCTTTGGTAAGAATATCAGCTCTCTGTATTTCAGTGTGTATCTTCTCGATTTGTACATGTTTTCTTTCAACATGATCTCTTATAAAATGATGTCTTACATCCACATGTTTGCATCTGGTATGCAGAAGAGGATTCTGTGTGATAGCTATAGCACTTGAGCTATCACAAAAGATTGGTATTTCCTTGACATCAATCTCATAATCTTTAAGTTGTTGTCTTAACCATAATATTTGTGCACAACAACTTCCAGCTGCCATATATTCTGCCTCTGTGGTAGATGTGGCAACAGATGTCTGTTTCTTTGAGAACCAAAAGATCAATTTATTTCCTAGAAACTGACATGTACCAGATGTTGACTTTCTGTCCAGTTTACATCCAGCATAATCTGAGTCAGTGTATCCAGTTAGCTCAAAATTGTCTTCACACGGATACCATAATCCTACATGGGCTGTTCCCTTGAGATATCTTAATATCTTCTAAGCTGCTTCCATGTGAGACTCTTTGGGATTTGCTTGATATCTTTCACATACACCTACTGCAAATGTGATGTCAGGTCGACTGGCAGTTAGGTATAGTAGTGATCCTGATCCCTCTGTATTGAGTAATGTTGGCTGGTTTTCCCTCTGGATCTGGATCAATTTTCCCATTGATCTGCATTGGGATTTTCACTAGGTTACTGTCTTTTAGCCCAAATTTGGTCAATAGATCGTTGATGTATTTTGTCTGATTAATAAAGATACCATCTGGTAGCTGCTTGACCTGCAAACCTAAAAAGAAGCTCATTTCTCCCATCATGGACATATGGTACTTATTTTTCATATGTTCTGCGAATTTGTCACACAGATAGGTAGATTGAGACCCAAAAATGATGTCATCTACATAGATCTGGACTAGGAGAATGTTTTCTTTGACTTTGATGATAAACAAAGTCTTGTCAACAGATCCTCTTCTGAATCCAGATTCCAGTAGGAAAGTTGATAAGGTCTCATACCAAACTCTAGGGGCTTGCTTTAGACCATAGACTGCCTTAGCTAGTCTGTATACTTTCTGATCTGGATCTGCCTCTTCAAATCCAGGTGGCTGTTCCACATATACTTCTTCTTCAAGGATACCATTGAGGAAAGCACTTTTGACATCCATCTGGTATACCTTGAACCGTTTGTGAGCAGCATATGCTAGAAATAGCCTTATAGCTTCTAATCTGGCTACTGGTGCGAATGTTTCATCAAAATCAATGCCTTCTTGTTGATTATAGCCTTTAGCTACAAATCTGGCCTTGTTTCTGACTACTTCACCATTCTCATCTTGTTTATTTTTGAACACTCATTTTACACCTATCACACCTTGGTGTTTGGGTCTGTCCACGAGATACCAGACTTCATTCCTTTTGAACTCATTGAGTTCTTCTTGCATTGCTGTTATCCAATCTACATCTTGAAGTGCTTCATAAGCATCAGATGGCTCCATGCGAGAGAGATAACAGCTCAACAATGCACTCTCTCCATGCATTCTTCTAGTCTTCACACGATCTGATGGGTTCCCTACGATCTATTCTAGTGGATGATCTTGTATCCATCTCCTTCTCCTGGTCATCTCTTCATCGGATATCTCAGGATCAGGTTAATCTGCTGGTTCCTCAAATTCAGGGTGTGCTGTTGATATAGTTTGAAATGGATTCTCATCTGGACTTTCTTCTGTATTTGGATTTTCATGTTGATCATCATTTGTAATGATTGTTTCATTGTTTTCTGTTGATGATCTGTTTTCATCCAGATTGTGTTGTGATATTCCGCCTTGCTGTATGATCTCTTCAGCAACAGGCGGAGTGACAATATCTTCATCCTCACTTTTTGAATTCTATATAAGAATATCTTCAAGTAGTAGTTCATTCATCCTTCTGGTAGTCGCCTGATTTAATGTCTGCGTTTCATCTATTGACCTGTACTCAACAGTAGACTCATCAAAAACAACATGAGGTGTTACCTCCACAATATGAGAGTTCTTATTGTAAACTCGATAAGCTTTACTAACATCAGAATATCCTAAGAATATTCCAGGGTCAGTTTTGCTATCAAAAGTTTTCAATTGTGATTTCCCATTATTGTGTATGTAACACAAACAGCCAAAAGTACGAAAATAAGAAATCTTAGGCTTTCTGATGTTCCATATCTCATATGGTGTCTTTCCATGTCTGAGTGTGATGGATGATCTGTTTTGAGTGTAGCAGGCTGTGTAGATTGCTTCTGCCCAGAATTTCTTTGGTAGATTGGTTGCATTAAGCATTGTGCGAGCTGCTTCTTTGAGTGATCTGTTTCTCCTCTCAACAACTCCATTCTGTTGAGGAGTTCGAGCAGCAGATATTTGATGAGTGATTCCCATCTTGTTGCAGTATGCTTCAATCTTCTGGTTGAGAAATTCTGTTCCTCGATCTGTTCTGATAGAGGTTATACTCATCTCTTTTTGTTTGGTGATCTTGTTTAGAAAGTTAGGGAGTTTGTCTAGAGTCTCTTTCTTCTTTAACAGAAAGATGACCCAAGTGAATCTTGAGTAAACATCTATGATTACCAATGTGTATTTTCTCCCATTTATGCTTAGTGGCTTGACTGGTCCAAACAGATCAAGATGTAACATCTCCAGTATCCTTGACGTTGAGTGAGCTATTTTGCTTGTAAAGGATGATCTGGTTTGCTTTCCAGCTTGACAAGCATCACATATGTGATCTTTATCATACACTTGATCTGGTAGTCCTTCCACTAACCTTTCCTCGGCAATCCTGTTCATTGACTTGAAGTTTAGATGGCTTAATCTCCTATGCCATAACCAGCTGGTTTCTGATACAGTCTTAGTGACTAAGCAGGTCTCGATCTGGTTTGTCCACTGGACAATGTATAATCTATCCTGCAGTTTACCGGTAAGAAGTATTTCATCTCCTTCCTTATTCTTCACCAGACAGTTGTTAGTATCAAAAATAATATGATTACCGTTAGCACAGAACTGACTTACAGAAAACAGATTGTGACTAAGACCCTCAACATATGATACATTTGTGATAGTGGTCTTGCCAACTTTGATATTTCCATATCCTCTGGTATATCCTTTTGAATTGCATCCAAAAGTAACCTGTGGTCCTGGTTTCTCTATGTAATCTGATAGTAGGTTCTTATCACATGTCATGTGTTTTGAACAACCACTATCAATTATCTAGATGGTTCCTCTTGCTATCTTACTCCTTCTTGCAGTTCTTTGATCCTGCAATTAATTAAACTTAGCTACCCTTTCAACGTTTGGGTGCTTGATTATTAGCAAATATTCCTTTTCGAATCCAGAATATTTTAGGGTTAGGAACAGAAATATAGCAGGTGATGATGTTCCCTTCATTGTCAACTTTAGATAGAGTGTGAATTTCAGATGGATGAAATCGTTCTGTTTCACCATTCTTCAAGTTCTTTTGATTATGAGCTGTCCTGTTGATAGTTTTTGTCCTGTTGACATTTGCTTTTTGAAGGTGATCTACTTCTGTGTAGTAAGCTGGTTGCCCCTTTGTTTGATGATAGTGCCTGTTCTTCGCATATTTTATTATCATCTTCTGAGGATAGCCTTTCTTGTTTTTCAAGTCCTTCACTTGATCTGGCATGTTCTTCCTTTCTGGTACAAAGCTTATGGTTGCCGAAGATTTTTCTGAGTGACCTGGATATCCTAATCCAGATGTGCCTTTTTGCTGCATGTTGATTAGTAGTAGTTTGGCACGTTCATCACTTTTGTAAATCATTTCCTTGCCTTTCTTGATCTTCTCCTCAGCAACATTGTTTCTAGTAACCAGATCCTTAATTTTTGAATTAAGTGAGTGGATCTCACTGTCTTTTCTCTTGATCAGTTCTTCCAGATCGTTCATTTTAGCAACAAATTGTGTGTTTGTTGTGCTTAGAGTCTGCTCAACTTTCTTTAATCTGTCATTCTCTTCAACAACTTCTCTAAACAATCTCTTGATGCTTGAGTAGCTTTTGAACATCTCATCTATTTCATCCCATGAGTATTCTGCTTGATCTTCACTTTCCTGTTCAAGATTGTTATTATTATTTGAGGAATTTGAGTAGCAAGAATTTACCTCAACTTCATCTAGGCCATTGTCCAGTCCCACATAGCATTCATTCCAGCTTTCTTCGTCATCAGCAATGAAAGCTTCATAATTTTCTGATGAGCTATCTGAGAAATGACTCGAGCTGCTTGATTTCTGTTTAGCTATCATGGCTTTGCGTTCATATTTAAGCTTTCGGTCTCTTTTAGCTCTTAGTTCTTCTCTTTGGCTTCTGGACAGATCAGGACAATCTGTTTTGAAGTGACCTGTTCTGCCACATTCAAAGCAAGTGTAATCTGTAGAGCTAGAGATTTTTGTTGTTTTAGTAGTCTGCTTCTTGGGTTCATTCTTGTCATCAGATCGATCATTTTCATGCTTCTTATTGAAGTTTCTCTTGTTATCTTTGTAGAAGCGTCTGTATTTCTTCGATCTGGTTTCCATTTTGTCCATACGTTTGGCGATCATTGCGAACTCTTTTAAGAGTTTGTCATAGCCTTTCTCTTCATCTGGAGTAGCAGGCTCAGAAAGATCATCTGGTTTGCTCTTCGCTTTGAAGGCTACCTCTTTATCTTTCTTCGAGCTGCTTTCTCCCTTTTTGGACAGATGATCTGGTCCTCGAATTCTTTGAATGTCACACTCATGACCTTCAAGGTGATCAAATAGGGCTTCAGTGGACAATTCATTAAAGTCTGCACGAAGGGGTTGCATTGCAGCATAGATCTCCCAGCTTGGTGGAAGAGCTCTAAGTATTTTCATGTTCTTTTCCCTTTGAGTATATTTGTTCTTTTTGAATGCAGATATCTCAAGGAGGATTCCAGTGAATCTCATCTTCATCTGCTCTATCTTCTCGCCTGGTTTCATTTTGAATTCATCATATTTGTTGCAAGCAAGAGACAGCTTGTTCTCAATCAGCTTCTAGAGCTAGGTCTCTTAAGGCTTCCCACATCTCTTTGGCAGTATCCAGATCTTGGATTTTAGCCAGATGTATGCCTTTGACCGTGCTGGAGATGATCCCTTTGGCAAAGTCATCAAGATTTGCTTCTCTCCTTTCTTCAGAAGTGTATTTTCTGGGATCTTTTAGCACAGATTCTTTGACCACTCCTGTATCAGTGATACGAGTAGTTGCTTCTGTAATTGCCAATGGCCCTTCTTCGATTACTTTCCACATCAGGCAGTGATGGGCTTTAAGGCACATCTTGATTCTGAAGCTCCATTCTCTGTAACCTTGGATAGAGAATTCTTCGCATGCCCTGATGACAGATGACTCCATAGCAGATAGTATGCACGTGAATGAAAAAGGTTTTCCTAGATCTTTTCAAGTTGACCACGCAAGGTTTTATCCCTGTGAAACAAAACAATGGTCGTTTGAACCACTGCTCTGATACCACTTGTTGGTCCCGAAAGAGCAAGGTTTGGTGTATGGGGGGGGGGGGAATACACCAAATACAAACTTTTCAGTTTACTTGACAAGTTGTGCGAGAGTTCAAGCTATTCTGTATAAGAAATTGCTCGATA
>JAPKLX010002235.1:0-14461 GCA_026898415.1 Leonotis leonurus
TAGAATAGCTTGAGCTCTCTTATAATCAGTCAAGTAAAACTGAAAAAGTTAGTATTTGGTGTATTCCCCCCCCATACACCAAACCTTGCTCTTTCGGGACCAACAAGTGGTATCAGAGCAGTGGTTCAAATTGACCATTGTTTTGTTTCACAAGGTTAAAACCTGCGTGGTCTACTTGAATAGATCTAGGAAAACCATTTTCATACACGTGCATACTATCTGTTATGGAATCATCTGTTATCAGGGCTTGCGAAGAATTCTCTATCCAAGGATATAGAGAATGGAGTTTCAGAATCAAAATGTGCCTCAAAGCCCATCACTGCTTGATGTGGAAAGTAATCGAAGAAGGGCCATTGGCAATTACAGAAGAAACCACTCGTATCACTGAGACTGGAGCAGTTAAAGAAACTGTACTAAAAGATCCCAGAAAATATACCTCTGAAGAAAGAAGAGAAGCAAATCTTGATGATTTCGCCAAAGGGATCATCTCCAGCACGGTCAAAGGCATACATCTGGCCAAAATCCAAGATTTGGATACTGCCAAAGAGATGTGGGAAGCCTTAAGAGATCTAGCCCTAGGATCTGAAGTTATGATCGAAAATAAGCTGTCTCTAGCCTGCAACAAATATGACGAATTCAAAATGAAACCAGGCGAGACAATAGAACATATGAAAATGAGATTCACTGGAATTCTTCTTGAAATATCCGCGTTCAAAAAGAACAAATATACTCAAAGGGAGAAGAATATGAAAGTTCTTAGAGCTCTTCCACCAAGCTGGGAGATCTATGCAGCAATGCAACCTCTAAGAGCAGACTTCAATGATCTGTCCACTGAAGCCTTATTTGATCATCTCGAAGGTCATGAGTGTGACATTCAAAGAATTCGAGGACCAAATCATCTGTCCAAAAAGGCAGAGAACAGCTCAAAGAAAGATAAAGAGGTAGCCTTCAAAGCGAAGAGCAACCCAGATGATTCTTCTGAGTCTGTTACTCCAGATGAAGAGAAAGGCTATGACAAACTCTTAAAAGAGTTCGCTATGATTGCTAAACGGATGGACAAGATGGAAACCAGATCGAAGAAATACAGACGCTTCTACAAGGATAACAGAAGGAACTTCAACAGGAAGTATGATAATGATCGATCTGATGACAAAAATGAATCTAAACAGCAGACTACTAAAACAACAAAGACCTCTAGCTCTACAGATTACACTTGTTTTGAATGTGGCAGAACAGGTCACTTCAAAACAGATTGTCCTAATCTGTCCAGAAGCCAAAGAGAAGAACTAAGAGCCAAACGAGATCGAAAGCTTAAAAATGAGCACAAAGCCATGATAGCTGAACAGAACTCAAGCAGCTCAAGTCATTTCTCAGACAGTTCATCAGAAAATGATGAGGCTTTCATTGCTGACGACGAAGAAAGCTGGAATGAATGCTATGTAGGCTTGGACAACGGTCTAGATGTAGTTAAGGTAAATTCTTGCTACTCAAATTCCTCAGATAATGAAAATAATCTTGAACAGGAAAGTGAAGATCAAGCAGAATACTCATGGAATGAAATAGATGAGATGTTCAAAAGCTACTCAAGCATCAAGAGGCTGTTTAAAGAAGTTGTTGAAGAGAATGACAGATTGAAGAAAGTTGAGCAAATTTTAAGCACAGCAAATACACAATTTGTGACTAAAATAAACGATCTGGAAGAACAGATCAAGAGGAAAGACAGTGAGATCCACACACTTAATTCAAAGGTTAAGGATCTGGTTACAAGAAACAATGTTGCTGAAGAAAAGATCAAGAAAGGAAGAGAAATGATCTACAAGAGCGATGAGCGTGCCAAGTTGCTAATCAATCTGCAACAAAAGGGAACATCTGGATTAGGATATCCAGGTCACTCTAAAAAGTCCTCTGGAACTATAAAATTCGTATCAGAAAGGAGGCAAATACCAGATCAAGTGAAGGACTTGAAAAACCAGAAAGGTTATCCTCAAAAGATGATAATAAAAGATGCAAAGAACAGGCAATATCATCAAACAAAGGGACAACCAGCTCACTACACAGAAACAGAAAGAGAAAATGTCAACAGGACAAAAATTGTCAACAGGACTACCAAGAAAGGATTGAAGAAGGATGAAATAGAGAGATATCATCCATCTGAAATTCATTCACTATCTAAAGTTGACAATGATGGAAATACTATTACCTGCTATATTTCTGTTCTTAACCCCAAAATGTTCTGGATTCGAAAAGGAACATTTGCTAATAATCAAGCACCCAAACATTGAAAGGGTAGCTAAGTATGATTAATTGCAGGACCAAAGAACTGCAAGATGGAGTAAGATAGCAAGAGGAACTATCTGGATTATAGATAGCGGTTGCTCAAAACACATGACGTGTGATAAGAATCTGTTATCAGATTACATAGAGAAACCAGGCCCACAGGTCACTTTTGGATGTAATTCAAAAGGATATACCAGAGGGTATGGAAACATCAGAGTAGGCAAGACCACTATCACAAATGTGTCATACGTGGAGGGTCTTAGTCACAATCTGTTTTCTGTAAGTCAGTTTTGTGCTAATGGTAATCAGATTGTTTTTGATACTAACAACTGTCTGGTGAAGAACAAGGAAGGAGATGAAATACTCCTTACCGGTAAACTGCAGGATAGGTTATATATTGTCCATTGGACAAACCAGATCGAGACCTGCTTAGTCACTAAGACTGTATCAGAAACAAGCTGGTTATGGCATAAGAGATTAAGTCATCTTAATTTCAAATCAATCAACAGGATTGCCAAGGAAAGGTTAGTGGAAGGACTACCAGATCAAGTGTATGACAAAGATCACATATGTGATGCTTGTCAAGCTGGAAAGCAGACCAGATCATCCTTTACAAGCAAAGCAGCTTACTCAACATCAAGGATACTAGAGCTGTTACACCTTGATCTGTTTGGACCAGTCAAACCACTAAGTATCAATGGGAGAAAGTACACATTGGTAATCATAGATGATTACTCAAGATACACTTGGGTCATCTTTCTGCTGAAGAAGAAAGAGACTCTAGATAAGCTCCCTGATTTTTTACTCAAGATCACAAAGCAGAAAGAGACGAGTATAACCTCAATCAGAACTGATCGAGGAACAGAATTTCTCAACCAGAAGATTGAAGCATACTGCAACAAGATGGGAATCACTCATCAAACATCTGCTGCTCGAACTCCTCAACAGAATGGAGTTGTTGAGAGAAGAAACAGATCACTCAAAGAAGCAGCCCGCACAATGCTTAATGCAACAAATCTACCGAAGAAATTCTGGGCAGAAGCCATATACACAGACTGCTATACTCAAAACAGATCATCCATCACAATCAGACATGGAAAAACTCCATATGAGATTTGGAACAACAGAAAGCCTAAGATTTCTTACTTTCGTACCTTTGGCTGTTTATGTTACATACACAATAATGGAAAATCTCAGTTGAAAACTTTTGATAGCAAAACTGACCCTGGAATATTCTTAGGATATTCTGATGTCAGTAAAGCTTATCGAGTTTACAATAAGAACTCTCATATTGTGGAAGTAACACCTCATGTTGTTTTTGATGAGTTTATTGTTGAGTACAGATCACCAGATGAAAAGCAGACAGACAATCAGGTGACAACCAGAAAGATAAATGATCTACTACTGGAAGATATTCTTATCTGGAATTCAAGGAGTGAGGATGAAGAAATTATCACTCAACCTGTTGCTGAGGAGATCATACAGCAAGGGGGAATATCACTACCTAACCTGGATGAGAACAGATCATCAACAGAAGACAATGATACAATTACTACAAATGATGATCAACATCCAGAAGAAAGTCCAGATGAGAATCCCTTTCATGCTACATCAACAGCACACCCTGAATTTGAGGAACCAACAGATCAACCTGATCCTGAGTTATCTGATGAAGAAATGACCAGGAGAAGAAGATGGATACAAGACCATCCACCAGAACAGATCGTTGGGAACCCATCAGATCGTGTGAAGACTAGAAGAATGCATGGAGAAAGTGCATTGTTGAGCTGTTACCTCTCTCGCATGGAGCCATCTGATGCTTATGAAGCACTTCAAGATGCAGATTGGATAATGGCAATGCAAGAAGAACTCAATGAGTTCAAAAGAAATGAAGTCTTGTATCTCGTGGACAGACCCAAACACCAAGGAGTAATAGGTGTAAAATGGGTGTTCAAAAACAAACGGGATGAGAATGGTGAAGTAGTCAGAAACAAAGCCAGATTAGTAGCTAAAGGCTATAATCAACAAGAAGGCATTGATTTTGATGAAACATTCGCACCAGTAGCCAGATTAGAAGCTATAAGACTATTTCTAGCATATGCTGCTCACAAACGATTCAAGGTATACCAGATGGATGTCAAAAGTGCCTTCCTCAATGGTATTCTTGAAGAAGAAGTATATGTTGAACAGCCACCTGGATTTGAAGAGGCAGATCCAGATCAGAAAGTATACAGACTAGCTAAAGCAGTCTATGGTCTAAAACAAGCCCCTAGAGCTTGGTATGAGACCTTGTCAACCTTTCTACTAGAATCTGGATTCAGAAGAGGATCCGTTGATAAGACTCTGTTCATTATCAAAATCAAGGAAAACATTCTCTTAGTCCAGATCTATGTAGATGATATCATCTTTGGATCTCAATCTACCTATCTGTGTGACAAATTTGCTGAACTTATGAAAAATAAGTATCAAATGTCTATGATGGGAGAAATGAGTTTCTTTTTAGGTTTGCAGGTCAAGCAGCAACCAGATGGTATCTTTATTAATCAGACAAAATACATCAACGATCTGCTGACAAAATTTGGATTAAAAGACAGTAATACAGTGAAAATCCCAATGCAGACCAATGGGAAAATCGGTCCAGATCCCGAAGGAAAACCAGCTAATGTTACACAATACAGAGGGATCATAGGATCACTACTCTACCTAACTGCAAGTCGACCGGACATTACCTTTGCAGTAGGAGTATGTGCAAGATATCAAGCAAATCCCAAAGAGTCTCACATGGAAGCAGCTAAGAAGATACTAAGATATCTTAAGGGAACAGCCCATATAGGATTATGGTATCCATGTGAAGACAATTTTGAGCTAACTGGATATACTGACTCAGACTATGCTGGATGCAAACTGGATAGAAAGTCAACATCTGGTACATGTCAGTTTCTAGGAAATAAACTGATCTCTTGGTTCTCTAAGAAACAGACATCAGTTGCCACCTCAACTACAGAGGCAGAATACATGGCAGCAGGAAGTTGCTGTGCACAAATACTGTGGTTAAGACAACAGCTCAAAGACTATGAGATTGATATCAAGGAAATTCCTATTTTCTGTGACAGCTCAAGTGCTATAGCAATCACACAGAACCCAGTATTACACACCAGATGCAAACATGTTGATGTGAGACATCACTTTATAAGAGATCATGTTGAAAGAAAACATGTACAGATTGAGAAAATACACACTGAGATTCAGAGAGCAGACATTCTCACTAAGGCATTACCAGAAGAAAGATTTAAGATGCTTTGTGGAAAATTAGGACTCTTAAATCTTGAAGATAGGACCAGATTGATCTAACCAGATCAAATTCAATATTCCAACAGGGAAACAAAACCAGATCATCATGGTACAGATTGATATCAGATCACTAAGTATATGTCAATCCAGATTGATCAAATTCCAACTGGGAATTAATAAAGGAGTCCACCAGATCGATAGTTTTCACCATAAAATAGATTGACCTTGACCAGATCACTTAATGCCACGTGGATACTGAATTAATATATTTCTTATTAATTAGTAATCCATTACTTGATTAAGGGGGAAAGGTCAACCATATACGGGGACTAATATCTATATTCTGACATTAGATATCAAATCTTTTATTTTTGATGATTACTTAC
Organism: Leonotis leonurus; assembly: GCA_026898415.1. Taxonomy (NCBI): domain Eukaryota; kingdom Viridiplantae; phylum Streptophyta; class Magnoliopsida; order Lamiales; family Lamiaceae; genus Leonotis; species Leonotis leonurus. Next base: position 5,955 of record JAPKLX010002235.1, read on the forward strand.
AGTAATTGGGAGACGTGATCGAGAATATATATACCAAATCAAGAAAAAGGGAGACAAAAGACTGCAACAAAGATAACGCGCCATATCACAACCGTTCGATTATAGCGCGTGCATCAAACGACTAAGAGAGGCGGCTATGGGTTGAAAACCTAGTACTTGGAAAGGCGGGAAAGCTGAAAAAGGGAAGGATTTCTCAATATTTTATTACTTTACTTATCTTCTCTTTAGCGTATATAGATTGATAAGGCGGTTCGTGTATCACTTACACTTACATAATTCTCAAAACACTTAGAAAATTTTCTGCCTTCCAAACTTCTCTCTTCCTTCGAAAATCTCTCACTTTCTAGCTAAAATGGCTCCCAAATCATCTGTTTTTCTGGAACAAGCAAGCTTTCTGAAACCTTATATTCATCAAGACCTTTTTGCGGTTCTTGACACCTTCGGGTTTCATAAACTGGAAAAGGCATTCGATCTTGTTCGTCAGTGCAAAGGTTTCTTATTTTTTAAACTCTTATTCATATTCAAAATGCTTTTACTCTTGTTTTTACTCTGTTTCTATTCCTTTGTCTGTGATCTCTATCAATATCATTGTACTGCATAAACTGTTTCTGTGGTACTTATACTTCACTGATGGAAAGATAGTGCTCACATCTGTACTACTGTGTTCTATGTAGGTTTCTACAATATAATTACTTCACACCCGGTGCACTTCCTACCCAAGGATGTTGCTGCCTTCTACCTCTCATGGCAGGGAGAGAGAGGTGGAGATGAGGCCACCATAAGGGTCAGTAAAGGGAATACTGTCAGCAACACTCCCTACAATGTTATCAACCTCATCAACGCTGCTTATAAAGTCAAGGATGAGCGGTTAGAACTGGGTGAAATTACTGCAGAACAGCTGCAAGAAGCTGTGGAGATGGTCATGATCGTGCCCATCCATTACACAAACAGGATGTTTGTTCGCTCACTTCTCGCACTAGAGTTCAGGATCCTGTTTGAATTCGTTCAGCGGATTTTCTTAAATCACAATGGATCCTACGACCAAGTCACTCCTGAAAAGTTCAGGATATTAGCTGCAGTGGTTCTTGATCTGCCTGTCAACTGGAGCAGGATCTTATACGATCTCTTGGCAAAGGAGGCCAAGATGATCCTATTCGTGAAAGGCAGCTCCCCTGGCATTGAAGTTAAAAGGAGCACACTTTGACATTCCACAAAGATCAGCTTTATGCTGGAATCATTCTTCCCTCATCACCAATGGGATTCAGCAATTGAGTTCAATGCGAAACAGCACTTTCCAAAGGACCAACATCAGATTGAAATGTCGATGGGCATTTCAGCAAATCTGATCACCAGAGCAAAGGACCCTGTAGTCTTTAATTCTCTGATGGAGATGGGGAACTCGAATCCAATCTGGATTCTTCCATCTGGTCCAGCAGATCACTCCACAAAATCTAAGGTCACCAAGGAGAAGCCAGCTGAGAGAACCCCCTCCAAGAGAGTGACCAGGAGGGCCAGTTCTGTTGAAACAGATACTTCTACAGCAGCTCAGCATAAACCAAAATGCAGATGGCTTCACAAACTGATCGCCGAACCTCAGACTGAACACCTGCTGCTACAGAAGCTGCTATCCCTCAACAGGAGGTTGAGGAGGCAGAAGTTGTTGTGCTGGTTGATGAACCAGAAGATGTGGAGCCTCTGTCAACTGTACACCCAGATCAGCCCAGAGACTTTTCTCCAACTCACACGATCAGCTCATCTTCTGCTGAGTCTCTAGAACAAATCAATGAAGAAGATGAAGAAGCAATTGAATCTTCAGATGAAGATGTGGAGAATAAAACAGCTCAGTCAGTAGTCAAAATGATTGAAGCAGAAGCAGACAGAGCTGTCCTCAGCATATTTCCAGGCATCCAGCTCACACCAGAGAGCTATGATGCAGCTAAAAGAGTCAAATTGCTGCTATTGATCAAGGACAAGGAGTTCTATGTTTTAGATGCACTGCTTAAAATCAGAACTATCGACCAGCTCAAAGCAGAGGAAGCCACACTATTAAACATCTTTGAAGCCTCATCTGTTGCTGAGCTAAGAGAAAGCTACTCACAATCCATCCTTGCAATAGCTCAGTTAGAAGCTCAGAAACTACAGGTCAATCTGAGAGAGATCTATGAGAAAGCTGGAAAGCTAGATTTCTATAACAGTGTGGTCGATAAAGAAGAAACTGAAATTCCAACTGATGCTCACCAACAGGGTGCAGCAATAGCAGAATCTACACCAGACGCGGTCATAACTGAAATTGATGTGCAGATCACAACCCCACCTGCACCAGCAGAGGAAGACCTCCTTGGACAAACTATAGGCGGCGAGCTCACCAATGACATCATCACTCCTGCTGTTGCAGCTGCACTTAATGTCCATGTGCAGTCATTCACCTTGGAGGACATATTGATGGACCAACATCAATCACTGTCTCATACACAAATCAGAGATCTCATCTCCAAGAAGGTGGATCAGTACATGTATGGAACACTAACCACAGTTCAAGATGAAGCCACCCGCATACTCACAGAGTTCAACGACCACCTGCAAACTCATGTCAATCAGGTCGACTCGGATCTAAGGCGTATCTGTAGACTGAAGATTGAAGAGATCAACAAGAAACTAGATGATGATCGGGCTGCTGCTGATGAGAGGAAAGCACAGATTGATCAAAATCTGTTTTCAACTGAATTCAAAGTGAAGGAGATGTACAAAATCATCAGTGCCTTTGCAGAAAAAGAGAAAGATATGGTGCACGACATAGTGAAGGCCCAGACTGATGGGATAGCAGCTGATGTTGTCAAGGAAACAATCTCCCATACCAAAGCTATGCTCAGGCAGTTTGAAGTTGATGGGAGAAATTTTGTTGAAAGGAAACTACGTGACCTGCGCTACCCAACCTCCACCCTCATCACTTCATATTTTGATGAAACAACGGATATCAAAGCAGCACAAGAAGAGATCAAATCTGACCTGGCCAACACACAGGCTTCTCTTCAGAAACAGATCAATGACTCCAATCTCAACATTACATCGCTGCTGTCTAGCAGATTTGAATCGGACAAAGAGGTCGCAGAGTTGAAGACCGAGGTCACCTCCCTCAAGACATTCATTCAATCATTTATTGATGATGTCGAAAAGGGGGAAGGAATTGGGAAGAAAAAGCTGCCATCTGCTACACAGGAGAAAAAGAAAGAGAAAGAGAAAGCAGCACAAGAGAAACAGAAGAGCTTGTCTGGATCTGGCGCATCAACTGCAAAGAAACCAGCTATCATACCAGATCGACCTAGTCCAGCCAGCTCTCCTTCATTCCAAGCACAGAAGACATTTACTCCAAGCAGATCATCCCAACCACCCAATAAAAAGAAAAGAGCAGGATCCAGCTGGTTCTCTTCTGCTCCTATCCGAAGATCACTGACCAAACAGAGAGAGACCAACTGGGTCCCAGATCATTTGAAGGAAGGTCTTGAAGGTCTGAAATACGGGTTCATTATGTGTCGATATTTCCTCAAGGAACCACTCTACTGTGAGGGGACACCTAATGAAGCCTTCGACCTGTATATGGATCGAAATGATGCAAGGGATCTGGTAGAGGAGATCAGAGCAGCAGCTGCCAAAGCCCAGATCACTATAACTGCTCCTGAGAAGGAATTCAGAACCTGTCCTACCATCCCTGGGACAGACCTTCCAGACAAGACTTTTCTGCTAAACTTCATAAATCAGCTGGCAGAAAACAGAGGGTATAAGGTGGATGCTGAAGACCCTGACTACATAAGGGTAAGAGAAGGGGTGTACGAAAGCGTGCAGCTTATTTCTGATGAGACCAGAGCAAAGATGAAGAAGCTACAAGAGGAGAGAAGAAAAAGCAGATAGTAGTCTTACTTCTTATATCTTTATGATCTGCCTTTTCTTATGTTCTGTTCTGTCTATCTATAACCTCACTTGTCTTCTTATCAATATATGAAATCCATTTTGAGTTTCTGATGACAACAATTCATTGTCCAGAACACATATAAATTATCCTAAAACGCTATAAACTTAATAACGTACTCACAACAATCTGGATACCAGACTAGATCGTTCTTTATGCGCTGATAGGATCTTGTTGTAAAGTGTGGTTTCGACATCATCAACAAGGGGGAAATTGTTGGGAACCCTAAGATTAGTGTTGATGATGGTCTCTCGAAACACACTTAGTTTGTTTATATGTTCTTCATCTAAAACCAGATCACTATGGATAAGGCGTTTTCTGTTATGGAACAGATTAGGAGATGACTTAAAATGTAAAGGAGATGTTCCTATAGAAGTCATTCTCAAAATAGAATAGGATGAAAGTCAATGCCTTATGTCTAAGAAGAATCGATCTGCTGTAACAGACAGCGACCAGATCGATGACCAGATCGATACCTACAGCGAGGAACCAGAACGATTGAGTCATCAATCCATCAGCTGACATTATCCTACACATCATATACACTTGCCACGTCAAGATCGAAGTCCATCCAACAGGGATTGGAAAGAAGATCTTCGGTTATACATTTATAAGGAAAGAGACCGTTAGCAATCTGCTTTCCATAACTTAAAGATTGAGTCAACCTTTCCTATATGGCAAGAACAGATATGATGGAAACCATTGATTGGCAATATACCATCTATCTCACGCCAATCAACAACGGCTAGAATTTCAATATTCAATGCCTATATAGTTGAAGTCAACAAATCTGGAAAGATAGAACTTACGCACGAGTCATACTGCAATTATCCTTCAAGTATTCTGCATTCCAGACTTAGAACTTCAACACTCTGTGATTCTACATCACACCAACCACCTCGATTCAAGTCTGTCTTGTTGAGAGAAAGAAGATCACCCTGCTAGCTAGTAGTTTTCTAGTGGTAACGTAGAGGTAATCTGTTGTAAAGGGACACGACCCTTCATTCGTGCATAAGTATCTCTCTAGTTTTGATTGATACTTGTGACTCGTTCTCCACGAGTATAAAGAAGCAGAGTATCCTAGTATTGGATAATCTGGTCTAGTTCTGACCAGATCGTGGACGTAGGAATTTCCCGAACCACGTTAAACAACCGTGTGCTTTATATTTCTGCATATTTCATTTTCAATTGTTTATTATTCTAACTCTCCGCATAATCATCCATCTGCATTTCAATCAATCTCCTAAACAATCTGGTTAATAATTAAAGGTTTTCTAAACAAGAGCAATCACTAATCCACCATTATTCCGCACTCACTCTACACTTAGAAAATAATAAGATCACTCTTATTGTCTGCTAAGTGTTCTTCACTAAGAGAGTAATCTGTTTGGACTAAATCAGCTACTGATCTGTATATCGATCTGATTAGTCACTACCGAGCAATTTCTTATGTAGAATAGCTTGAGCTCTCTTATAATCAGTCAAGTAAAACTGAAAAAGTTAGTATTTGGTGTATTCCCCCCCCATACACCAAACCTTGCTCTTTCGGGACCAACAAGTGGTATCAGAGCAGTGGTTCAAATTGACCATTGTTTTGTTTCACAAGGTTAAAACCTGCGTGGTCTACTTGAATAGATCTAGGAAAACCATTTTCATACACGTGCATACTATCTGTTATGGAATCATCTGTTATCAGGGCTTGCGAAGAATTCTCTATCCAAGGATATAGAGAATGGAGTTTCAGAATCAAAATGTGCCTCAAAGCCCATCACTGCTTGATGTGGAAAGTAATCGAAGAAGGGCCATTGGCAATTACAGAAGAAACCACTCGTATCACTGAGACTGGAGCAGTTAAAGAAACTGTACTAAAAGATCCCAGAAAATATACCTCTGAAGAAAGAAGAGAAGCAAATCTTGATGATTTCGCCAAAGGGATCATCTCCAGCACGGTCAAAGGCATACATCTGGCCAAAATCCAAGATTTGGATACTGCCAAAGAGATGTGGGAAGCCTTAAGAGATCTAGCCCTAGGATCTGAAGTTATGATCGAAAATAAGCTGTCTCTAGCCTGCAACAAATATGACGAATTCAAAATGAAACCAGGCGAGACAATAGAACATATGAAAATGAGATTCACTGGAATTCTTCTTGAAATATCCGCGTTCAAAAAGAACAAATATACTCAAAGGGAGAAGAATATGAAAGTTCTTAGAGCTCTTCCACCAAGCTGGGAGATCTATGCAGCAATGCAACCTCTAAGAGCAGACTTCAATGATCTGTCCACTGAAGCCTTATTTGATCATCTCGAAGGTCATGAGTGTGACATTCAAAGAATTCGAGGACCAAATCATCTGTCCAAAAAGGCAGAGAACAGCTCAAAGAAAGATAAAGAGGTAGCCTTCAAAGCGAAGAGCAACCCAGATGATTCTTCTGAGTCTGTTACTCCAGATGAAGAGAAAGGCTATGACAAACTCTTAAAAGAGTTCGCTATGATTGCTAAACGGATGGACAAGATGGAAACCAGATCGAAGAAATACAGACGCTTCTACAAGGATAACAGAAGGAACTTCAACAGGAAGTATGATAATGATCGATCTGATGACAAAAATGAATCTAAACAGCAGACTACTAAAACAACAAAGACCTCTAGCTCTACAGATTACACTTGTTTTGAATGTGGCAGAACAGGTCACTTCAAAACAGATTGTCCTAATCTGTCCAGAAGCCAAAGAGAAGAACTAAGAGCCAAACGAGATCGAAAGCTTAAAAATGAGCACAAAGCCATGATAGCTGAACAGAACTCAAGCAGCTCAAGTCATTTCTCAGACAGTTCATCAGAAAATGATGAGGCTTTCATTGCTGACGACGAAGAAAGCTGGAATGAATGCTATGTAGGCTTGGACAACGGTCTAGATGTAGTTAAGGTAAATTCTTGCTACTCAAATTCCTCAGATAATGAAAATAATCTTGAACAGGAAAGTGAAGATCAAGCAGAATACTCATGGAATGAAATAGATGAGATGTTCAAAAGCTACTCAAGCATCAAGAGGCTGTTTAAAGAAGTTGTTGAAGAGAATGACAGATTGAAGAAAGTTGAGCAAATTTTAAGCACAGCAAATACACAATTTGTGACTAAAATAAACGATCTGGAAGAACAGATCAAGAGGAAAGACAGTGAGATCCACACACTTAATTCAAAGGTTAAGGATCTGGTTACAAGAAACAATGTTGCTGAAGAAAAGATCAAGAAAGGAAGAGAAATGATCTACAAGAGCGATGAGCGTGCCAAGTTGCTAATCAATCTGCAACAAAAGGGAACATCTGGATTAGGATATCCAGGTCACTCTAAAAAGTCCTCTGGAACTATAAAATTCGTATCAGAAAGGAGGCAAATACCAGATCAAGTGAAGGACTTGAAAAACCAGAAAGGTTATCCTCAAAAGATGATAATAAAAGATGCAAAGAACAGGCAATATCATCAAACAAAGGGACAACCAGCTCACTACACAGAAACAGAAAGAGAAAATGTCAACAGGACAAAAATTGTCAACAGGACTACCAAGAAAGGATTGAAGAAGGATGAAATAGAGAGATATCATCCATCTGAAATTCATTCACTATCTAAAGTTGACAATGATGGAAATACTATTACCTGCTATATTTCTGTTCTTAACCCCAAAATGTTCTGGATTCGAAAAGGAACATTTGCTAATAATCAAGCACCCAAACATTGAAAGGGTAGCTAAGTATGATTAATTGCAGGACCAAAGAACTGCAAGATGGAGTAAGATAGCAAGAGGAACTATCTGGATTATAGATAGCGGTTGCTCAAAACACATGACGTGTGATAAGAATCTGTTATCAGATTACATAGAGAAACCAGGCCCACAGGTCACTTTTGGATGTAATTCAAAAGGATATACCAGAGGGTATGGAAACATCAGAGTAGGCAAGACCACTATCACAAATGTGTCATACGTGGAGGGTCTTAGTCACAATCTGTTTTCTGTAAGTCAGTTTTGTGCTAATGGTAATCAGATTGTTTTTGATACTAACAACTGTCTGGTGAAGAACAAGGAAGGAGATGAAATACTCCTTACCGGTAAACTGCAGGATAGGTTATATATTGTCCATTGGACAAACCAGATCGAGACCTGCTTAGTCACTAAGACTGTATCAGAAACAAGCTGGTTATGGCATAAGAGATTAAGTCATCTTAATTTCAAATCAATCAACAGGATTGCCAAGGAAAGGTTAGTGGAAGGACTACCAGATCAAGTGTATGACAAAGATCACATATGTGATGCTTGTCAAGCTGGAAAGCAGACCAGATCATCCTTTACAAGCAAAGCAGCTTACTCAACATCAAGGATACTAGAGCTGTTACACCTTGATCTGTTTGGACCAGTCAAACCACTAAGTATCAATGGGAGAAAGTACACATTGGTAATCATAGATGATTACTCAAGATACACTTGGGTCATCTTTCTGCTGAAGAAGAAAGAGACTCTAGATAAGCTCCCTGATTTTTTACTCAAGATCA
>JAPKLX010001488.1:0-20717 GCA_026898415.1 Leonotis leonurus
TCTTGATCTTGCTCTTCTTGCTCCGAGAATAGCGATTCTACATCGGCTTCATCATGATCAACTTCGTGTGAAAGGAAAGCTTGGGAAGCTAACTTGGAGGCTTTGTTCTGCTTGTTGGGACAATTTTTTGCAAAATGTCCCTCTCTATTGCAAAGATAGCATCGATTGGTTTTCTTCTTTCTGAATGGCTTGCGTCTGAAGAATCTGTATTTCTTCTTGCGCTCTTTCTTGAGGAATTTTTTCTTTTCCTTCTTCTTTGAGGGAGAGCACTTGCATTCTTTATCTTTGCATTTGATCTCCAAGTAAGACTTGTCACATACGGATTTGGGGATCTTTCGCCTTTCGAGCATTTCTTTGAAAAGATGTTGCTGTTCGCAAAGCTTGTCGAGAGCAGCGAGACATATTTGATGGATTTGCCCCATGCTGATATGTGAGATATCCTTTTTTGTAGCTTGAATTGTTCTGGCCATCTCAGGTTGCAACTCTTTGGGTAGAGATGCAAGATAGACATTCTTTAAGTTGGGGTCGTTGTATCCATTCAAGCAATAGAATCTTTCGGACATCCTTTTAAAATGCCAGTCAAGATCCTTCTTTGATAGAGAGCAGCATCTCATGGAGAAGTATTCTTGAGATATGACTTTGGTGTAGAGAGATAGATCACCAATAAATTCTCGATGAATTTCTCCCAGGGCTTCTCCGGGGGTTGGAGCACTAAGCATTTGGCGTTGACGATATTCACCAAGGCTTAGAAACCATTCTCTGAGGGTCCCTAAGAATCTGGAAGTGAATTCTTTAAGGACTTGTCTCAATTCAGCGTCTTCCTGGTTGAGCTGATTGTCGATCCATGCAGCAAAAGTGTGCATTCTGTCACGACTTTTATGGATTGGGATATCGTCAAAAGTGAACCAGGGCCCACTTGTGAACTTGGGTGTTCGTCCTTCATTAGGCTGAGTGACATATGGAGCTGTAGAAGACTCGGGCTCAGAGTCTTCGGAGACTGGCTCGGTAAAAGACTGGCTATAGCCTGGTTCATCTCTGTCCGCCATGAGGATGGAAGATATGTCTGCAAATCTTTCTTCTTCATCTGAATTATATGTTGTCATGGAACTATTTGAAGAGGTTGAAGATTTGTCAGTGCTTCTTCTCCTTGAAGAACTTTCCACCAAAAGTGTTTCAGCAGGTGCAGTGCTTATTTCTGGATCGTCATGTCCTCGAGCTTCCTTCTTTTTACTCCTCTTAGGAACATATAGAGGAATACTTGATATCATACCAAAATATTTAGAATATTCTGGCGTGTCTGGTTGCGTGTGGATGAAGCTTGGAGGTGACATGAACAGAGATCTTCCTTGAAGTTTATCCTCTTCAATTCTCTGCAGCTCCCTTTTGAGCTTTCGGATTTCAGCTTCCTTTTGAGAAAACTCGGCTCCGAATTGTCTTTTGGAGATGAGACTTTGGAGTTCTTCATCTAGTTGAGTGATTCTCCAAGACAACTTTTGCTCAATTTGTTGGAGTTGTACTTCGATGGAACTTACTTTGACAGTAGAGTCCTGCACCTTTTCAAGTATTTGGGACACCTTTGAATCAATTGAACAGAGAGATTTATTTTGTGCCACCGCGTTGGTTGTATGCCAATTTAAGACTTCTTCTCCTTGGGATAAGGATTTCCTTTGGCCTCCAGATTCTATAACGGGACTTTGTATGTAAGGCCGAGAGAAGATATTATTGACATGATCTTCTTTTTTAGACAACGGAGGAAATTCCGCATCATATCCTCCCATCATTAAACATGATTGAGGGGAAGAATAAAATGACGGCTGGTCTGGTTCAGCATCATCGGGGTTGAATTCGTCCTCCTCTTCATAGTCATCCTCGTCACTGGAATCTTCGTCTTGGCACGTGCACCTTGGATCACACATAGATGGGTCAGTGTCCCATATAAAGTGTCCATCAATCCTATCGGTATAGGATATGCTTCCGTCTGGAGAGAAACTGGATACAGGTATATGGAAACCTCTAAAGTAGGTTTCTCTTACACCTTGAACTGGAGTAACCATCAACTGGAACATCGGGTTGGATGGACCTTCTTCCTTCATAGGCTTGAAGATTGTCTTTGTCCTTCCATCGCTGGTTCTTTGAAATTTGAAATCTGTTGATTGAACAGTTTCTACCTTTTGATGTAGAGATTCATAGTTGGTTATCCATTCTGTTGGGACCAGCTTCTCGAGATCTTTCCTACTGATTTGTCGAGGAACTTGGACAATAGTAGGAACTTCATTTTTTGCTTCTGCGAGGATCATAAGGGCGTCTGAGGAGCCTTGATTTTTGAGGTCAAGACTATGATTTTGCAGCCTGTAGACTATTTGATGGTGTAGGGTCGCCATGAAGCAATCTGGATTTTGTTCGGCACCTGTTATCTGGATTTGAACCTTGAAGGTAGATTCGAGTGATGCGTCTTGTAGGGACAACGCAAAATTTGGAAAGAATGTAACGACTACACTTCCCGCATTTAGCGTTGTAAGAACAGTACCTATTACAGCATGCTCATAGTGAAGATAACGAGTATCTAAGAGAGCTATGCGTGCTGTAACAGGAAGACCTTTTCTTCCATTGTAAGAAAGAACAAGTCTTACTGCTCCGAGATGGAGATGAGTGTACCCTTCTTTTTTCCAGGCCTCGATGTACTCCTGGGGGATGCTTAGAGTTACATATTGCTCCTGGGCTGTGGCTGGAAGTCCGCACTGATCCATCTTGGAGGACTGCATATATTCCCTTAAAGGAGGATTCTTTGAGGAAATAAGGGACCTTATACTTTTGGTTAGGCTTCCATATTTTCTGTAGATGTTATATGGGCTAACAAGGGGAGGAACTGTTTTTTCTACGATAGCATCACTGGGTATTGTGGTGTATTCTATAAGGTGTTCTATTTTAGAGGTAAACTGTTTAGGTAATGAAAGGGCTGAAGATTGGGTGAGTATACGCTGAGTGAGTGTGGAGGGGGATTCCATAGCTGGATGAGGTTTCCGACTCCCTACTCGCCGAGCAAGACAACAACAGGGCACTTATATTCTCCCGCCGCCAAGACCGCGAGCGATCTGGCTCTGATACCACAGGGGTCTAATCCAATGTGCATCATTCCGTACTTCTCGAGATGGGAAGCTCTAATCCAATGTGGATACCACCTACCAAAGGTGTGGAAAAACAGAAAGGTAAATCTACCAAGGAGAAAGTCGTGAAAGAAAAAGCAGCACGCAAACCTACCGCCAAAAGGGGTAGTTCTGTTGATACAGAAACTTCTGCCTCACAGCCTAAGCAGAAAAGGCGCAGACTAAGGAAGGTTCAAGAATCCTCACCACCACCAGAAGCAGCACCAGCACACTCTTTGCCAGAACAATTCGAACAAGTCAGACCAGAACAAGGAGAGGAGGCATCACAAGCTAAGGTAGCACCAACAGAGGCTCCAAGACAAGAACAAGTATTTGTAGAACCAGAAACGAGTTTTAACCCAAACCAGGAGGACTTTTCTCCTGCCAGAACATCAACACCCTCACCAACCAGGATGCAGAAAATAAGTGAGGAGGAGGAAGAGGAGGCAGAATCTACTGATGAGGAAGATGAGAAGAACCTACTGGAGAGTGAAGCAGACCACTCTGTGCTACAAGAATTCTCAGGTATTCATCTTCTGCCAGAAAGTCTAGGAGCTGCTAAGCGCGTGAAATTTTACCTGCTGGTCAAGGACAGCGAGTATTACATTTTCGATGCGCTGCTCCAGACCAGAACCATAGAAGACTTAAAGAAAGAAGAAGCCACTCTACTCAACTTACTGCAAGCAAGCAGCGTCAGTGAAGTCAGAACATAATATCCTCAACTCATTCTTGCGCTCATGAAGCATGAGGCAAGACTTTTGAAGATTGATCTGAAATCATTTTACTCAGATAAAATGAATTTCTTCTTGAGTGTACTAGATGAAGTCACCGGACAAGAGGTCCAGATGGAAAAGCCCAACCAACCAAAACAACAACCTCCACAACCAGAAGCAGCACAACCCAAGAAGCCTACACAGAAAATCCCTATCATAAACCTTGACCTAGTGGATGACATTCCAGTTGGACAGACCGTTGATGGAGAACCGAGCAATGATCTGTACACTCAGGGGGTTGCACAGAAGCTCAAGAAAAATGTCCAATTCTACCAGATGGAGGAACTCCTGGAAAGAGAAACCAGACCCTTCAACAACTATCAGATCGACAACCTGATCACTCTTCGGGTTGAAGATCACATGACAGACATCTGCAACATTCTACAAGAAAAGGCAACCCAGATCCTCTCTGACTTCAACCAGCACCAAAAAGACTATGTCAATGATATGGATATTAACATCAGAAGAAAGCTCAGAACAGTACAGAAGCAACACAAGAGAAATTCACTATTCGACTAGATGGAGTCAAAGAGCAAGCACATAAGGCCACCTCTCTGGTAGCTGACCTTCTGGTCAAGCAGAATGAGACCATTGAAGCTGCAGTCACTCAGAAGGCTGAGCTGATCTCAGCTGAGATGAAGGAAACAACCGCTTTGACTATACATTCTCAACTTGCGGCTTTTGAAAACGAGAAATTTGTGGAACTGATGAAGAAACATCAGTTGGATGTTGTGGATGACTTGCTATATCCAAATCCAGAGGAATTTGAGCACCAGAACACGCGCATCACTGCGGTGGAAGAGCTTCAAGAAACATATGACAAAACCCTGGCCACGATGAACAGCAGGCTTGAACAGAAACTGAATGCATCCGATCAAATAGTAAATCTGCTACTCGGGTTCAAAGCTGACGCTGAAGTGAAGCTGGAAAATATGAAGGAGGAGATTGACTCACTTCGCAGTGGCCTCCTTCACCTCAGCAGTAATTGCAGCAGTTTGACTCTTCACAACTTCATCAATGCACTCTTTCTCCTTGGCGAGCATGTTTATGACTAGAGTTTTAACATTCCGTGTTTGTTTCTCAATTGACTCTATCCTTAGGTCAACCTTTTCCCGTGTTGCTTCAGCGGCCTCTCGATCATCGTCCATTTTCTTGTTAAGATCCTTTTTCTGATCTCTCAGTTTGTGGCGTAGATCGAGATCCATGTCATTGACATAATCTTTATGATGTTGGTTGAAATCAACAAGGATTTGTGTGGCTTTTTCTTGCAGCAGGTTGCAGGTAGTAGTCAGATGATCATGGACCCTTAAGGAAATCAAGTCATCAACCTATAGGTTGTTGAATTACTTGTGCTCACGTTCCAAAATGTCTTCCAGATCGACGAATGAAACGCGCTTCTTCAATTTCTCTGCAGCGCCTTGTGTGTATATCTCATTTGTTGGTTCGCCATCAATGGTCTGGCCTGTTGGTTCTTCATCGACTGGATCCAAATTGATGATCGGAGTCTTCTTCTTTCTCCTCTTGGGCTTCTCTGCCTCTTGAGTAAGTTGGTCTGTGGTTTCTTTCTCTTGTTGGCTTTCTGCATGAGATATGGTTGGCTTCTCCATCTGGTCACCTCTTTGACCTCCCATATCCACATCTAGATCAGCCTCATCATCTGATCCTTTGACACTTGAGTAAAAATCCATTCTATCAGCATAGAAGGATTTTAGGTCAATTTTCAGCAGTCTGGCCTCATGCTTCATAACGGCCAATATCAGTTGATGGTATTCTGTTCTGACTTCATTAACAGAACTCGCTTGGAGTAAGCTCGGCAAAGAAGTAGTTTCTTCTTTCTTGAGCTCCTCTATCGATTTAGTTTGAAGCAGGGTGTAAAAAATGTAATACTCATTGTCCTTAACCAGTAAGTAAAATTTAACCCTCATCCCTGATCCATAGCTTTCTGGAGTAGATGGATCCCTGGAAAATCCTGAAGAACAGAGTGATCTGCTTCATTTTCCAGCAAATGGATGACTCCTTCTACTTGTTTCTTTTTCTCTTCTCCTCATCAACTTCCTCATCTTCCTCCTCCTCACTAATTCTCTGCATACAGTCTGGTGAGGAAGTGACAGGACGTGCTGGTGAAAAGTCTTTGCTCTGGTTGGGGTCAAAGCTTTTCTCTGGTTCCACAAATTGTGGTGCCTTTGTCTATTGGGGAATGGAGCTTTCTGGTTGATGGGCTTCCTCTACTTGTTGTAGTATGTCTTGTTCTGGTTGGTGTGTGGTAGTTTCTGGTTGTTCCTCTTCAGTAGGTGGTTGTGACTCATGTACCTTCCTCAACCTTCTTCATTTCTGTTTGGGTTGGTGAGTTGTGGTAGATGTGTCAGTATCTATAGAACTTGCCCTCTTGACAGGTGGCTTGCCCGGGGCTTTTTCTTTCTGCACCTTCTCCTTTGGTGCATTCTCCTTCTGTTTCTCAAGTACTCTAGTAGGTGGCACCCAGATGGGATTTGAGCTATCCATCTCTAGTAGTGCAGCATGGTGCACTTCATCAGTAACCTTGTTGAATAGGGCTGGAGTAAGTCCCAAGGACATCTCAATCTGATGTTGATCCTTAGGGATGGTGAACCTGGAGTTGAACTCCACAACATGTTCCCATATCTGTTGTTTGAAAAACATTTCCACCATTAAGTTGATCTTGGTGGAATGCCTCAGATTCCTTCTCACCTCCACAAATACAGTATGTCCTATGCTGTCCTTGGTCCCTTTCACGAGTCTTGCTACCTTTGCCAACAGGTCAAAAAGGATTCTGCTCAGGTTGACCTTCAAGTTTAAGACTACGGCGGTCAAGATCCTGAATTTCTCAAGGGTTACCTAATCGTATGACCCGCTGTGAGTCATAAAAATACGTTGGACAAACTCAAAAACCAGCTTGTAACCTGGTTGGAGTAGTGCCCTCTGAAACATTCTCCCCGTGTAGGCAATGGGAATCACCATTACTTTCTCCACTACTTCTTGAAGCTATTATGTGGTTATCTCATCCAGTGTAATCCCTTCGTCCTTGAGGCGGTATGCCTGGTTGATTATGGCGATGACATCATAAGTAGTCTTGTTGGTCCTATCACCAATGGCCATTAGCACATTTGCTTTCTGACCATCCTTCTCGTCATTCCACGTAAGATAGAATGTAGCAACTTGTTTGGCCAAATACATATTTGGATGAGATATGACTATATTATGGAATCATACAGAGTAGAGAAATACAGTAGTGAATACCATATTATCACCAGTCATATTAGCAACATATATATCATAACGCAGATATACAAATGAATATGATGAACACAGAACTAAGAATAGTAATTCAGAAATCAATATATAACAAGACAAAATCAAAACATAAGGGAAAAACATGTTTCCAGAATCCAAATCTCATAGTAAAATTTCCATAAGAACATATGCAACAGTTAATAAACAGTGTAAAACCTTTGCATCGTTTAACAATGGCGAAGATTTCTTCCAGTTTACGGAAGCCATGAGTTTCATAGATAGTGTACGGTTCAGGAGAAAGAAATTTCTGAACCTCGGCAACATGTTGCAAAAACATGGATGATTGCGGTGCCATTTTCAAAGGAGTTGAGTTTTGAAAAGCTTCGAAAACAGTTGAGAGAACTAAGAATGCTTAAGTGCTTAGAGAGGAGTAGTGCGCAGTGAATTGAAAGTGTAAGGTGAATAGTTTAATGCACATACAACACATATATATAGGAAATAATTCAACGGCTAAGATGAAAGCGATAAGAATTTAAGGTTTGGATGAAAGTCTCCCTTTTCAAATTTTCCTGCTTCAGTCTTTTGTTTTACCGCCTCTCTTTGCGTCAGATACACGTGCTTGATCCTAGGGTTATAGGATGGAGCGTGTAAATCTTTCTAACCACTGCAACTTTCCTATTATGGAAGATTTAGCAAATCTATGTCAGAAAATAAGCTTTATAGACTATAGTTAGGGCGGTAATTAGGTCAGAAAAATATTACAAATTTCTTAATGCCCCCTTGACTAAGTAATCTTTATTGGAAAATTAATTTCCACGTGGCATGGTGTAGATTCTTCAAATTCTGACACGTGTATAATGTAAGAAATCTGGTCTCGCTTATAACTTTGTCTTCTGGTTCTCACTTCCATCTGTTATTAACTTCATACATCATCTGGTATTGAAGTTGTGATCTGGTACTTGTAATTTCCACATTCTGGTGATTGTCAATCTGGTTGACAGTCTGGCTTTCATAATCTGATGAACTACCACTTCTAGTGATATGTGTGTCATCAATCTGCTACACAATCTGGAGTTTATCAATCTAATATCGATCTGTTTCTTCCATCTAGGTTTAGTAGTCCTAGCTTTCCACATAGCATCTTGAATCTTTCTTATGGAAGTGTTTTTGTCAATATGTCAGCAAGTTAAACATCTGTGTGTATCTTCTCGATCTGGCCATGTTTTCCCTCAACATGATCTCTGATAAAATGATGTCTCACATCAACATGTTTACATCTCGTGTGCAAAACTGGATTTTGCGTTATAGCAATAGCACTTGAGCTGTCACAGAATATAGGTATCTCCTTGACATCGATCTCGTAGTCCTTGAGCTGCTGTTAAAACTAAAGTATTTGTGCACAACAGCTTCCAATGGTCATATATTCTGCCTCAGTTGTTGATCTTGCCACAGATGTTTGTTTCTTTGAAAACTAAGAGATTAACTTGTTTCCAAGAAACTGGCATATTCCAAAAGTAGACTTTCTGTCCAGTTTGCATCTAGCATAATCTGAATCAGAATAGCCTGTTAACTCAAAATTGTCTTCACATGAATACCATAATCCAATGTGTGATGTTCCTTTAAGATATCTAAGTATCTTGTTGGCAGCTTCCATATGTGATTCTTTGGGATTGGCCTGGTATCTAGCATATACTACAACTGCAAAAGTAATGTCAGGTCGACTAGCAGTTACGTATGGTAAAGAACTAATGATACGCCTATATTGAGTTATATTTGCTGGTTTTCCTTCTGAGTCTGGATCAATCTTCCCATTGATCTGCATTGGAATCTTGACAGGTTTACTATCTTTGACTCCAAATTTGATGATCAGATCATTGATGTACTTCGCTTTTTAACGAATATACCATCTGGTAGTTGCTTCACCTGCAAACCTAGAAAGAAATTCATCTCGCCCATCATGGACATTTGATACTTATTTTTCATAAGTTCAGCAAATTTGTCACATAGATAACCAGATTGTGATCCAAAAATGATATCATCAACGTATATCTGGACTAAAAGGATAAGTTCCTTGACTTTGATTATGAATAATGTCTTGTCAACAGAACCTCTTCTGAATCCTGACTCAAGCAAGAACGTTGATAATGTCTCATACCACGCTCTGGGTGCTTGCTTCAATCCATAAACAGCTTTGGCCAATCTATACACCTTTTGTTCTGGATTGCCTTCTTCAAAACCAGGTGGTTGTTCAACATACACTTCTTCTTCAAGTATACCATTCAAAAATGCACTTTTGACATCCCTCTGGTACACCTTGAACCTCTTGTAAGCTGCATATACTAGAAATAATCTGATGGCTTCCAGTCTAATTGTATCCTTTTGCAACTAATCTTGTTCATTGTATCATTTTCATCAAAATCAATACCTTCTTGTTGATTGTATCCTTTTGCAACTAATCTGGCTTTGTTTCTGACAACCTTACCATTCTCATCTCTTTTGTTCTTGAACACCCATTTGACACATATCACTCCCTGGTGTCTTGGTCTGTCTACAAGATATCATACTTTGTTTCTTTTAAACTCATTGAGTTCTTCTTGCATAGCAATAACCCAATCTGCATCTTGTAGTGCTTCATAAGCATCAGATGGTTCAACACGGGATAAGTAGAAACTTACAAGTGCACTCTCTCCATGCATTCTTATGGTCTTCACATGATCTGATGGGTTCCCAACAATCTGTTCTGGAGGATGGTGTTCTTGTATCCATCTCCTTCTACTGGTCATCTCATCGTCTGATATCTCAGGTTCAGGTTCTTCTGTTGGTTCCTCAAATTCAGGTTGCGCTGTTCAAGATGCTTGGAAAGGGTTCTCAACTTCTGGTTCTTCAGCTTCAATCTCTTGATTGTTGTTCCCGTTGTTAACGTCTCTGGATTCTTCAGATTTATTCTGAGAAATTTCAGTCTCATGTGCTACCACTGTTTCAACATCATCTGGGGTTGTTCTGGTTTGGTCCAGATCAATGTGAGTTGTTCCCCCTTGCTGTGTACTAGTCTCAGCAATAGGTTGAACATCAATCTCATCCCCTTCTGCAATTATGGATATTTAGCTACCCTTTCAACGAGTGGGTGCTTGGTTAGTAACAAATGTTCCTTTAGGAACCCAGATTAACTTAGTGTTAGGAACACATATTTAACAAGTAATCTTTCTTCCAGTATTATCTGTTCTTGATATAGCTTTGTACACAGATGGATGATTTCCCTCAATGTTATCCCAGTTGATCTTCTTCTTATTGGTAGATGATGTTTTAGTAGATGCCTTCTGCTTTTGATATTTATCTGTCTTGACATAGTGAGCAGGTTGACCATTCTTCTGATAGTATTTCTTATCTCCTGCTTCCTTCATCATCATCTTCTAAGGTTGATTTTTTTTATTCTTTAGATCTTTGACTTGATCTGGTATGTTCTTCGTTTCAGCTACGAACTTGGTTTCACTAGATTTTCCAGTATATCCAAGTCTAGTTATTGATCTTACTCATGTTTTCCATAGTTTTCTTTAGTTTTTCTTCAACTACATCCTTTCTGTTGATCACATCCTTCACTTTAGAATTGAGTGAATATATCTCTACATCTTTAGTCTTGATCTGTTATCCCAGACAACTTATTTGAGCAGAGGACTTGGTGTTTGCTTCACTCAAAAACTTTACTGTTTCATTCAACTTGTCATTCTCTTTTATGACTTCAGAGAATAACTTCTTTATACTTGTGTAGCTCTTGAACATCTCATTGATTTCATCCCATGAGACTTCTGGTTCATCTTCATTTCTTGAATCATATACATGTTTAATTGAAGACATAGACATGAGAGTTTACCTCGATCTGGTCGAGTCCATTTTCGAATCCCATGTAGCATTCATTCCAATCTTCTTTTGTGTCTTATGCATAGAATGCCTCATCATTTTCTGAAGAACTATCAGATAGATGACTTGAGCTGCTGGAGTCTTCTTCAGCCAACATAGCTTTGCGTTGAGCTTTGAGCTTTCGATCTCGTTTAGCTCTTAGCTCTTCTCTTTGACTTTTAGATAGGTCAGGACAGTCTGTCTTGAAATGACCTGTTCTGCCCCAGCCATAACATGTATAATCAGTACAGTTAAAGGTTTTACCATTACTCTTTGTATCCCCTTTGCTATCAGATCATTCTGGTTCTTTGCTTTTCTGATATCTTCCCTTGTTGTCCTTGTAGAATCTACAATACTTTCTCGATCTGACTTCTATTTTTTCCTTCCTCTTGGCAATCATGGCAAATTCCTTGAGTAGCATTTCATAGCCTCCTTCTTCTGGTGCTGCAGGTGCTACTAGTTCGTTTGCTATGCACTTTGCTTTGAATGTTATCTCCTTCTCTTTCTCTGAACTGCTCTTGTTCTTCTTACTTGAAGAGTGATCTGGTCCATGAATCCTTCTGATGTCACATTCATGTACAGCAAAATGATCAAACAATGCTTCAACGGTCAGATCGTTGAAATAAGCATGTAGTGGTTGCATTGTAGAATATATCTCCCAGCTTGGTGGCAATGCTCTGAGTATTTTGAGATTCTTTTCTCTCTGAGTGTACTTGTTCTTGTTGAATGCAGAAACTTCAAGTAACACTTTGATGAATCTGTTCTTCATCTGCTCGATGATCTCTCTAGGCTTCATCTTGAATTCATCAAACTTGTTGCATGCTAAAGAAAGCTTGTTCTCGATCATGGCCTCAGAACCTAGGCTGAGTTCTCGCAGTGCTTCCCACATCTCTTTGGTTGTATCCAGATCTCAGATTTCGGCCAGATGGACTCCTTTAACAGTGCTAGAGATAATTCATTTGGCAAAGTCATCTAGATTTGCTTCACGTTGTTATACTGATGTAAACGTTCTGGGATCCTTGAGCACGATCTCTTTGACTGCACCAGTTTCTGTAATGTGAGTATTCTCTTCTTGAATCACTAATGGTCCTTCCTCTATCACTTTCCACATTATGTAGTGATGAGCTTTTAGACACATCTTGATTCTGAAACTCCACTCTCTATATTCTTGAATGGAGAATTCTTCACAAGCCCTAATAACAGAAGATTCCATAATGACAGATAGGATGCAAGTGAATGAAAAGGTTTTCGTAGATCTATTCAAGTTGACCGCGCAGGTTTCAACCTTGTGAAACAAAAACAATGGTCCTATGAACCACTGCTCTGATACCTCTAGTTGGTCCCGAAAGAGCAAGGTTTGGTGTATGGGGGGAGGGGAATACACCATATGTAAACTTTTTAGTTTACTTGACTAATTACTTAGAGAGTTTAAGCTTTCTGAATGAAGATTGCTTAACTTTGACAAACCAGATCGATCTGTCCAGATAGATACTCTCTTGTGAAAAACACTTAGTAGATATCAAGAGTGATCTTGATCTTTAACAGAGCATTGTGTGTGTGTGCGGAATATGGTAGACTTAGTTTGTGCTCTTAACTTTGACAAACCAGATCAATCTTTAACAGAGCGTTGTGTGTGTGTGCGGAATATGGTGGATCTTGATCTTTAACAGAGATTGATTAACAAATTGATTAAGATATGCAGTTTGAATGATTGTGCTGGTTAGCAGATAAACAACTGAAATTTAAAATGCAGAATGTAAATAACACAGTTGTTTTTACGTGTTCAGGAAACCCCCTACGTCCACGGTCTGATGCAAACTAGATTAGATATATATTACTAGGATACTCTCTTCTTTATACTCGCTAAGAACGAG
This sequence comes from Leonotis leonurus, assembly GCA_026898415.1. Taxonomy (NCBI): domain Eukaryota; kingdom Viridiplantae; phylum Streptophyta; class Magnoliopsida; order Lamiales; family Lamiaceae; genus Leonotis; species Leonotis leonurus. Next base: position 12,934 of record JAPKLX010001488.1, read on the forward strand.
CCACAAGTTTTAAGCACAATCTAGTTAAAACTTATGCACGAATAAGGGTCGTGTCTGTTTACAACTTACAGAAAATAACTGTAACTGGATTCCTTCACGTCAATCCACTAGAAAGCTACTAGCTAGTGAAGTTATCCTTCCTTCTTCTCGATAAGATAGACTTGAATCGAGTTGGTGTGATTTCGATCAAGAACTGCTTAAAATACGATATGGTGTGTAGAAATCTTCTCAAGTAAATGCGTCGATGAGTGAGTTGATTTCAGAGCAGAGTAACAACTTGTTGATCGTAGATGATAGTATCCGTACTCTTCCAGTCTTGGTTCCAAGCTTTTATAAGTGTAGAATTTAGAATTCTAATCGTTGGTCTTGATTAGTTTGAAGTAACTATGATTACCAATCAAGAGATATGAATTCCTGATTTATCTCTTCTTGCCTTTGGAAAGATTGATTGAATCTTAAAGAAATATGGAAAGCAGATCTTTGATAGATGCTTCTTTCCTTCTTCACATGTTGATTGATTCTCCTTCCAAATTTGATCTCCAATAGATATCCTTTCCATCTTTGTGAGATCTGCTGATGTGGCAAGTAGTCTTGGATTCATTTAAGTATATCTGGACATAATGTCAGATGACTAAAGTTGATCTGGTACCATCTGGCTCACTTTAGATAACGATCTGGTCAGAAAAGATTGACGATGATCTGGTCAAACTATCAATCTGTTCCTAAAAGAAATGCTCCAAATCATGGTAGAAATACTCTGTTTGTAGTGTTGACTTAATCAGATCGAGTTTTCATGTATCAGATCATCTGCTTGCTTAAATCTGTTGTAGATCTGGTCCACGAACAAGTAAAAGAACAGAATAACTTCTATAGGATTTAATCCCTTACATTTTAAGTTATTCTCTAAAATCATGTTCTCTATCAGATTCACTTTACACATTAGTGATCTGGTACATTTTAGAATAGATTAAGACCTAGCAAAAAGAATAAAATTTAAATGTGTTTCGAAAGAACATCATCAAAACTAAGTATTGTGGGGTTCCCAACACCTTGGTCGCAGGAGGTCATGACCAAATGGATGTAATTAATGTTGACGATGGTTGAGTAGATTTATGGGTAGAGTTTTAGCAATGTAAATTTTGCGCGTAGGTTCGTGTGTACTCCTCCAGATGTTGTTCGAAGCATTTATAGGTGCAGAATTAAAAATTCTGATTGTTGGGGTTGATTGGCATGTAATTAATGTTGATTGTCAATCAAAGATGTGAATCCTTGATTTGATCCTCTTGGCTTGTAAGAAAGATTGTCTAAATCTCCTTGATTATGGAAAGCATATAGATTATTGATCTTTTTACTTCTTTAAGCTTCGATTGATTCACCTTCCTTCTTTGATAAGTATGATGATGTGGCATAAGGATGGGATTCTCACTAAGTACATCGGGTGACGCATTGTATACCTAGATGACTTCTAGAAATATAAGATGACTATGTAAAAAATTAGATGACTCATTGTATATCTGTTGGTCCCGAAAGAGTAAGGTTTGGTGTATGGGGGGAATACACCAAATACAAATTTTTCAGTTTACTTGACTAATTACTTAGAGAGATTTAAGCTTTCTAATATCAGATTTCTAGTTGTGACAGACCAGATCGATAACCAGATCGATATCGTTCTGTCCAGGCAGAAACTCTCTTGTGAATAACACTTGGCAGAGATCAAGAGTGATCTTGTTCTCTAGTAGAGTGTTGTGTGCGGAAATATGGTGGACTTAGTTAGTGCTCTTTTATAGAAAACATTTCCAAAACTTAAACGAATATTTAGCAGATTGATTAAGTATGCAGTTTGAATGAGTGTGCAGATTAGTGAATAAAACAACTGAAATTTAAAATGCAAAAAGTAAATAACATAGCTGTTTATGTGGTTCGGAAAACCCCCTACGTCCACGGTCCAATCCAAACTGGATTAGATATCCACTACTAGGATACTCTTCTTATTTATACTTGCTGAGAACGAGCCACAAGTTTCAAACACAATCTGTTTTAAAACTTATGCACAAATAAGGGTTGTGTCCCTTTATAACTTACAGAAAACTACTATAACTGGATCTCTTCACGTTAATCCACTAGAAAACAACTAGCTAGCGAAGATCTCCTTCCTTCTTTTCGATGAGACAGACTTAAATTGAGGTGTGATTTCAATCACGAATGGCTCAGAACACGATCTGGTGAGTAGAAATCTTCTCAAGTAAATGCTTCGATGGATGAGATGATTTCAGGGCAGAGTAACAGCTTGTAGATCGTAGATAATAGTCTTGCGTATATCTCTTCCAGTCTTTGTTCCAAGCATTTATAGGTGTAGAATTTTGAAATTCTAACCGTTGGACTTGATTGGTTTGGAGTAAATGTGATTTACCAATCAAGGATATTGAATCCCTAAATTGTCTCCTCTTGCCTTTGGAAAGTTTGACTGAATCTTTCGTAAATATGGAAAGCAGATCTTTAACAGGTACTATTTTCCTTTTTCTCATATTGATTGATTCTCCTTCCATTTTTGATAGCACGAATGATGTGGCAATGAGTTTGGGACTCTTCATCAATTAATCTAGTCAAAGCATATGATTGCTAATTGACTGATAGTTGATCTGATATCATCTGGTTCAATTTGAACATCGATCTGGTCCTTCAAAAGGTATGCTCCAAAGCAAGGTAGACTCTTCTGAATGTCCTGGTGATAGTGATCGAGTGACCATCTGGTTCATCATCTGCTTGCTTCAATCTGCTGGTGATCTGGTCTTCGAAGAGTAGAAAAACAGAATGACTTCTATAGGATGAGATCCTTTACATACCAAGTCATTTTTCTAATCTGGACTAAGATCATGTTCTCTATCAGATTCACTTTATATTGTAGTGATCTGGTTCATGTAGAACAGATTGAGATCTAACAAGACAGAATAAAATCTAAGTGTGTTTTCGAAAGAACATCATCAAAACCAAATATTGTGGGGTTCCTAACAATTTTCCTCTTTTTGATGATGTCGAAACCACTCTTCACAATATAACCCTAGATAGAAACATATAAGAATGATCTGGTTTTAAATAACCAGAAGGGTTAGCAGATTGTTATTTAGTTTATATAACAATCAAAAGCAAATAAAGGTTTCTGGACAATGAGACTTTGTCTTCAGAACATCCATATGTATTAATATATCAATTTGAGTATAGATGGATAACTTCAAGATAACGAAATAAAAAGCAACAATCAAAAATGAAATAGCAGATGGATTGAAAAATAAGACATTTATGAGAACCATATGGCTGCTCCTCCCTTCTTCATATTTTCGCGCTGTGCATCAGAGACAAGTTGTATGCTCTCGTAAATTCCATCTCTCACTCTGGCATAGTTGGGATCGTGATTGTCAATCTTGTGTCCCTTTATCTTGGCCAGCTGATTGATGTAATTTAATATGTACGTCTTGTCAGGGATGTTGCTTCCTGGAAATATCGGGCATACTATGTACTCCTTTTCAGGTGCCTTAATTTGGAATTTAGCACTTGAGGCAGTCGTTATGATTCTTTGTATCAGGTTCTTGTCACTGAAGTTCTCCATATATCGGTTGAAGTCTTCATCTAGTGTTGACTCCGAGTGTTGGTCCCGAAAGAGCTAGATTGGTGTATGGGGGGGGGGCCCCCCCAACACACCAATTCAAACCTTTTCTGGTTTTCTTGTTCAAAGTTTAAGTATAAGGCTTAAGCGCACTTTAGAATAAAGATAGCTTAGGTTAGCTTAGGGTTTCTTCTTGGGAAGAAGAAACAACTTAGCTCAAATAAACCTTAGGTGAGAAAAAAACACTCAATAAGATTAACTTTAAGAAAGTTAACCTTGATTAATGTTGTGTGCGGAATTCGGTGGTTAATGCTCTTTGTGATTAAAAACGTTTTCTTTAGTCAATCTTTTAACACAACCAAGTTAATGCAAGAGTATGAAGGATATGATAATAAAGTAAAACAGAAAGTAAGAACACAAGGTATTTAACGTGGTTCGGGATAAACTTTCCCTACGTCCACGGCTCGATCAAAACTAGATCGAAATCTACTATGTCTCCTTTCTTTTTACTCGTTGAGTACGAGCCTCAAGTTTTATCAAAACTAGATAACAACTTGAGATTATACTTCTTAGATTGAAGAACTACAATCTAAATCTTACAACTTTTGGATCAAAACTAGATCCTAACTTGGGTTTTGTAAACAACAAATTTCCAGAAAGTAAATCTTCAAAATAATAAACACAACAGAGAATTCTTGAAGTTTGGATGTGTTTAGAATGTTGAGAACTTGAAGATTTTGAGCAGAGTAATTGCAGGATATTAGCTTGAATTCTCGTGCTTCTTTCTGGAGGTGAAGGTGGTATTTATAGCCTTAATGAAGAAACTATCCGTTGGAGAAGAAGAAGTCCTTCTTCATAGCATTAATGACTGCATTAAATGCATGGCAGTGTTGTTGAGGCACGCGCTGTCAAATGAGAGTGGTTACCACCTTTCACGAGATTTCCCAATGTATTGCCATACTGGGAATGATTCACCTTACTGGAATTTTGATATCCTTGTACTTCATTCCTTAAAGCATGCTGTTGATGTGACAATACACGGATTGGTTGACTTGTGACAAATTTAGGTATGTCGGCAGTCCACCGTAGTTACAGTGAGGAGCAGCTTGAACTTGAAGTCATACCAGCTCGCTGTCCTTCGTGTTGTAACTTCATCTTTTTGGTTCTTCATTGAGTGTGACAACCAGATCGTTATTGATATATAACGATCTCTTGTATAAGTGGTAGAGATAACCAGATCGTTATCGATATAAACGATCTATTGCTAGGGATTACAGCAGGTGGATGTAATTATTTTGAAACGAGCTGTACTACCCTTGCAATGAGTCGATAACAATTTGTTGCTGGCCTTGAGCAGCGAGCTGATGTAGTCAATAAGAGACGAGCTGCTCATCCTCTAGAAACTATACTTTCCTTTTCAAGGCTAAACCTAGTCTAGAGAACCAGATCGATATAAGTGTTTGAAACTTCAAACCACTTTTACATTTGTGATCTGTGATAGATGAACTAAAAGTTGAAACCAAGAAACAAGTAACATTGTCAACGAGCTGCTTATGTAGGAAGCAGATCGTTATTTATGTATAAAAATGATCTGCTCACCATATAGGGAGCTAGCTGACTTATAACGAAAGAAACTTATTATCATAGTAATCATTGTGTCCAGGATACCTTTTACTAGAATAATACAGATCGTTATTTATGTACCAAAAACGATCTACTTCTATTACACTTAAGATAATCCTTAATAGATGACAGTGACTACTTGGTTTCCAAAATATCTAAGTGTAGTTTCGAGGAACATCATCAAAACAAATATAAATTCATGGGGTTCCCAACAATTTCCCCCTTTTTGACGATGTCGAAACCTACACTAATATTATCTTTTAAATATGAAGATTTAATATTGGACAGTTATTATGCAAAGCAATAAATTGACAATCATAAAACATTGCCTGGACAAAGAGATATTGTCATCAGGTTGTTTTTCAAAATAGACTTTCATACTTTATTGATCAAGCAGGTCTTTACAAAATATATTTATAACAGTTCGCTGCAGAATCAAAAAGAGCTAGTCTTCAAGATTGCGATTGTCTTCTCTGTTGTTCAGCTAGCTGTTGTCTCCTCCTCTCAACCATCTCCCTTTGTCTTTGTTTTTCAAAATAGACTTTCATACTTTATTGATCAAGCAGGTCTGTTGTTCAGCTAGCTGTTGAAAATCCTCCGGTAATATTTATTGTTGAAATCAATGGGATAACCCATTAGCTGTGCAGATCGATTGATAGCATTCAAGACTGCTGTGTGATCGACTTCTGTGGTTCCAGGGATTCTAGGATAGAGCAACGTTGTTTTCTTTGGTGCAGTCAAGGGTACGTTCATCATTGCAGATTGTCTGTATAGATACTCGATGAAAGTTTGATTTTTGTGCTGGCTCAAAAATTCTCTGAATAGATCATCCACTGCACCTCCTTGTACATCTTGATCCATCAGATAGTAATGTTGAATGATGAATTCTTTAACGATCTTGTTCCATTGCGACACTTTCTTGCTGTGAAGCCAGGTTAGGTTTTGAGGATCAGTTAGCTGGAATTTTTCAAAAAATTTGAAAATCGGATTTGTTGACTCTTCTTCTTCTTCTGCAGATTCAATCTCTTCATCTTGAGCACCAGTCTTTCCTTGCCTTAATTTCTCCGCTCTCCATAACTCTTTGAATTCAGGATTAGCGATCTGCTCCGCTGTGCATCCATCTAAGAACATTTCTTCATTTTCATCATCTTCTGTTATGACCTTCTTTCCTTTCTTGTCAGCAGCCTTCTTGGCCTCTTCCTCTCTCTTGCGTTTTTCCTCATTTTCTTTTTGTAATTGCTTAGCTTCAGCAATCTGTTTAGCAGACAGTTTCTTCTTTTTGATAACAGCGGGCTTCTTTTTAGTTTGAGCGGAGGAGTCAGCGGGCTGTCCTTTCTTCCTCTCTTCCCCATTCCTTAGAAATAATAAGTCGAAGGGAGGCAAGCTCGTCATGAAGAGCTTTGAGCTGGGCTTCAGAATTTTCTTTATATCGCAAGAATGCAGAAATATTTCCATTGACTTCATTGAATTGTTTTGAAGCATCTTTGATGTGAGATTCAAAATTGACAGCCAGCGCGCTGTGAGCAACCTTCATGTCTGTAATAGTTTTGTTGATCAGGAAAATTTCATTGCCAGTTGCAACATCCTCTTCTTTCAAGGCCTCTGGCAGCTGATCTTTTAGCAAAGTGGGCAGCATGTTTTTAACCACAGTTGGTATTGTGGTTTTCTCCATATCCTCATATTGCTTTTCCACATGCTTTTTCACTTCATCGACCATCTTTCCTCCAGCTGTATTCATCTTGTCTTCAAAAGTTTTGGCTTCCTCTTGAAGCACAGCAATCTTGCTGTTGGTTTCTTCTTTGTACTTGTCAAAAACCGCTCGGTCACTGTCCAAGTCCTTATGCAGCTCGCTGGTCAATTTGGAATGTGCGAGCTTGACATTATTTTCAACAGTTTGAAGAGCGCTTTCTGCAGCAGCAAAAATGAAGTTCGCCAAAGCAGCAGATCGATTGTTGATTCTTTCGTGAATGAGTGCGCTGATTTGATCTGCTGACATTTGGGAACCAAGGTTCGAAGAGAGCAATTCCTCCAAAGTGTGCAGTTGGAAACCATCTGGTGCAGTGCTGTGAGTGTAGATTTCTTCTAAGTGTTCATCGACAGCTTGTTCTGCAGTTTGTGTGGCAGATGGTTCCAAAATTGATGTTGTTTCCTCCATTGTAGCAGATGGTTCTGCCTTTTCAAATTTATCAGCGGGCTGAGATGTTGGTGTGTCACCAAGCTGTTGTTTCTCAGCAGATTTTTCTTCAAAATTGAATATCTCGTCAAAGTCAGCCGACTGCAGATCGACCGCAAATTTGTATAAATCTTTTTTCCTTTTCATAGTAAGAAGTAAGATCGATTTGAAGAGAAGCGGCTTCCTCTTTCATCTTTGTCAGTACATAAGTACGAAAATATTGCCTTGCATCTGGCACATCAAGAAATCCAAAGTGTGTTTGTAATTTGTTCTCCTCAGCCTTCAGCTCGCTGATGGAGAAGAGTAGTAAGATGGCCTCCAAAATGTAGAACTTGCAATCTCTGATTTCCAAATAAGTTTGGAACTTTTGAGCCATTGCAAATGTGG
>JAPKLX010001239.1:9638-23643 GCA_026898415.1 Leonotis leonurus
TTTTCCCCCCCCCCCCCCCCCCATACACCAAACCTTGCTCTTCCGGGACCAACATATATGATCTTTATCATATACCTGATCTGGTAGACCTTCCACTAGTTTTTCTTTTGCAATCTTGTTGATTGACTTGAAGTTTTGTAATATCCCGCTATTCTATTAGTAGTTATCATGTATTGAAAATCGAGATAAGAAAATTTCATTATAAAAATTTAAAATATCGATTAACTAATCGATATTAGTAGCTATTATGTATGCATACTATATTTATATAGTAAAGATAGAAATTAAGTGAGCTCATCTTGAAAATAATAGAGTTATTCAAAATACGATTCAAATAGATTTTTGAAATCTATAATCGAAAATTTGTTCGATTAATATCTACCAGTTAATTAGAGCTTATAGAATAAATAAGTTAATTAGAATGCATACAAGAGAAATATTAATACTTGTCAAAACAATAGTAGTAGTTGAGAAGCTAACCATACCCTATTAGATAATAATTATATACCTCATAAGTTTGTATATAATTAATTAGTAGTATCTTAAATAATAAGATTGTCGTGAAAGGATGGATTATATTGTCTTGTCTAAGCAAGATATATTGAAGAAGATTATTTATATACATAAGTGAATAAATAATAATTAAAGAATAAACAATGAAGTATTAATATGCCAAATCAGAATGCTATACAACACAGTGGCGCATAGGAAAACTCGACTTTAATATTAAGAAATAACTCATAATAGAATAGAATAATATATTTTTTATTTACATTTTATTAAGTTGGTAATTTGATTTATTTCTAATAACAAATAATTCAAAAGAAAATTGGAAGATTAAATAACAAAAAAAACTTAATTATTTAAATTTAATTGAGTTACAAATTAATTAATTTATTATTAAATTAAAGATAGATTAAAGAGAGACTAATTCGGAAGTGGGGAATGGAGAAGATAGGAGTGATCATATAAATAAATAAATAAATAAATAAATGTAAATTAACTAATTAATTAATTAATAAAAGAAATGATAATTAGGAAGTGGGAGAGTGAGGAAATGAATAGTCTATCCCACCTCCACAACCCATATAAAAGAATGTAAATTATTATGGATGCTATATGAAAAATACCCTATTTCGTAACTAAAAATGAAAATTGTCTACTTTCTAAATTTTCTATGAAAAATGCTCACTTTTATATTGATGTTCCTAAATTACCCATGGTCAAATTTTGTTTTATACTATAAAATTTGGTGAAAACCAAACAATGATTGACAAATAATTATGTTTAATTTAGAATTTATTATTAGTTTTTTTATATTCTTTTTGCAAATATAATTGATCTATATGATTATTATAATTTTTTCTTTGTAAACATATTCAAATAAGATTTTAATTGGTTTAATTGATGAAAAAGATAATTTGTAATTGTAATACCCGCGCTTTACTCGTTAAAATTTATATAATTCTAATGAAATTTGAAAATTACATTCGTAAGTAATTCTAAAACTCCATTGTTGAGTTTTTTCTTTCGACATTTGATGCTCAAGCTTGATTTAATTCTTGAAGTGTTTAAATTTAATTTTCGATTTGTCTAATTACAAAAGACTCCAAAATAAAATTTTATTACTTTCTTTTACTTGGACTTTGAATTATTAAGCAACAAAGCTATCATTTTGAAATGCTATTGAGCTTAATGAGTTAGGAATTTCAAAGGCAAATAAAAATTACAAGAAGTCCATTCCATTGGTTCTATTGAGTCCAAATTATACATGGAAAAATCCAATAAATATCTACTTTATATTCTACACATATTAAATTTTACTTCTAGTCTACAAATGAAGATATCAGAATAGTCATTCCATCGTATAATACACATCACCGCAACAATGTTACCAACTCCACCTTCTCATCACCACTCCTTATTTCCATCAACATCACATCCTCTTCTTCTTGCCAACCACATTTATCAATATATCATTCCTTGTTCCTGCAAAAGACATCCTCTTCTTCTTGCCAACCATATTTATCAATATATCATTCCTTGTTCCTGCAAAAGAGAGAAAGAAAAGGAATTCCAGAAATTCTTCTCGTGGCTTTTATGCAGCCACAACGCTCTCCTTGTGGCCCTTCCCCACTCACATGTTATAAGTTAGCCATTTCTCCCACTTTTCATATAACATGATTATCCCCATATTCACGTGTATAAGATAAATGAGAGAAAAGGGAGGCAGGCAGAGGGTAATAGGAAAGAGAAGAAAAGAATAGACTGCAGTAGCAAGCAACAACCATACAATTCATCTTCTATTCCTAATTCTCAATCAAGTAAGATGCAACTTTTAATTTGATTAACTTATAGCATGCTTTCAATCTTTTATTTTCAGTTTTCAAGCATGTAATCCAGTTGTCTCTCTAAAACTCTATTAACAACATAGCATGCTTACCTAAATAGAAATAGAATTCGAATGCTTGAAATAGGCAGATGAAAGTGTATCTCAACTGATAAAGTGCGTGTTGTACCAACACTTATCACAACAGCAGACTAAATGATTCACTAAAGATAACTATCTCCAGTTATGTTGTGCAAACACCAAGGAAACACACTCACGCGAAAGAAAGAGTCACTCCAGGTGTATTTCTGCATGGGTTCAATAAGATAACCCACGCGAGTCTCACGACTAAAAATATTTTATTAAAAAATAAAAATAGTAGTTACAGACAGTAGAATCCCTCTAGCTATCCTCTCAACTACTCTTACGAAAATCACTATCTCAAGTGCACAAGATTGCAAATGAGATTATCAAAAACTTCACTCTAAAAAGTACAACTATCATCCACGAGAGTCTTCTGTATTTATAGAATCCACCAGCTTCTTCTCCAAGACAAAGCAGAATGTGGATGACTATAGGAGGTGGAGTTAGTTGGCAGTTATTCGCCTGTGCTGTTGCGACATTCGCGGAACATGGGGGTTGACTAAGTCAGCTTCAACAGACTCCTCCTTTTTCTCGCTGGTTAGCTACAACTGAATTCCCTAGAAGAGTGACACTCCTTTTTCACCTTCTTTAAGCAACGTGCCATACAAGAAGAAAGGCAAAACAATTAATAGAGTTGGGATAACTCTATCAATCTCCCCCTTTTTGCTTTCTTCACAAAACTCACTCCATGCTGCTGCCATAAGTTCTGCAACATTGTCCTAGCAGCATCAAGTCTCCCCCTGAGTGAAAAACGTCTCCTTCTTTACATTCTGAGACTCCCCCTGCATATAGCAAACCCACAAAAACAACACCCAAGAGTACAGAAAACTTTGAACTCCCCCTGCATGTATGCTCAAACAAACAGCACAAACAGCACAGCATAACGCACAACAGTCCAGCATACAGTAAAACAGTGAAACATAAGATAGGGACAAAATATAATCTGCATATTTCACCAAAACAGAGAGACAAAGTATCCAAAACGAAATAACAGAACACAAACAAAGTATTTGTTTTTAGTGTAGCCATTCAAATAGTTAGTACTCAAAATGTTAGTCCTCACACCCCTCCTCTCAATCACCCTCTGCTTGCACATTCTCTGCATCCTCCTCTTTTTTTCCAGTAGCATCGCCCGCAGCAGCAACGACATCGTCATCAGCAGCAGCAACCTCTTCTCCCCCTTTTTGGAAAGAAAGCTCTGGGTGATACACAATGTCTTGCACGGCTGTGAGAAGCTTGTGCAGTAAATGGCAGGGAATGGGAAGAACAACATCATCTGTGGAAGGTGCTGCCACATTAGGATCCACCCAAGGTAGGTCTTTCTATTTCGAGTCACAGAAGAGAGTGTTGTTGATGTAGTACATGGGAACAGACTCCTTCTGTTTGCCAATAGGAATGCCCTGCTTCTGAAACATCCTGCACAAGAGAGAAGGATATGGAAGGAAGGTTATTTGAGGGCGAGTGGCCAGAGATACCATCAACTCGAATATCACCCGTCCGAGATTGAAGGGGAGGTTGAGGCCAATGCAATAGAGGAGGCAAGCATGAGGCTGAGTCACTATTGTGGTGTTGGTGGAGACACTCCAATTTGTGATAAGCATCTTGTGGAGCACTGAGTACAGGTGACTCAGATGGGATGGTTTTAGCGGTTGAGGCCAGCGCGTTTTGCGTCCTCCAGTGAGAACACGTGCCACAGAATGTAAGTCATCAACAGCATGGGGCTCAACATTAGGTAGGCCAAGGAAGTCATTAATAATGGTGGGGTTGATGTGAACAACTTTTCCTTAGTAGTAAACGGTGCCGTAGTGCTTGGAGGAGATATCTCCAAATTCAACCGACATGTTTGCGTAGAATGAGCGAACAGTGGCCTTCACAAATGGACTGAGGCCAGACATAGTAGGCAGCAGGTTTCGGCGAGAGAGGAAAGCGATGAGATTGTACTTGGTGAAGGAGACCTTATCAATTTCACGCTAGCTGAGGAAGGAAGCATGCTTGAGAGCCTTCCATCGTTTGTGTGCAGCAGCATCATAGACATCTTTGGAGTGGGCGCGATTGGCATCAAAGTCAGAGGACTCATCCTTAGAGGGAACTCGAGGTGGGGAAGATGGTGTTTTAGAAACATCTGGTCTCTGTTGTGTGGTAACTTTCTGCTTGCCCTTCTTCTCAGCAGCAAGTTTTGCCAAAGGAATTTGTTCGAGCTCCTCCGATGCAGTAGGGTTTTCCTCGACCGGTACAACAATTTCCTCTGCCTTTGCATCATTTTCCTTCGTTTGTTCGGGCTTCTGGACCGCTGATGTATCAACTTCGGTTGCCATACCATTTGGATCAACAGTATCATCACCACTCTCATCTACCAAGTTCAGAAAAATGGGTTCCTGGGGCGTTTGCCGTGACTTGGTGCGCCTTGATTTGCGTGAAGGAACCCCTTTGTCCTTCCGAGCTAAAGTTTTGGTGCGTTTCTTGTGGGATTGTGACTGAACCTTGACCACAGGAACCGCCTCTTTATCTGCCACCGGTACATCTACTTGTTCGCTGGTTGAAAAAATACCCTCCGCTGTTGGGGGGAACCATTCTAGCGCTAGCACGCCCTCAAAGGCAAATGGTTCCATCATCTCCATGGAAACGTCGTGCTCTGGGTTTACTTCAGGCGCAATAGCGGAGGCCTGGTTGGAATCAACATTGGCTTCGGGCATCGCCTCCGTTTCGACGATCACGGGAGAAGAAATGGGAGCTTGTTCAGCGGGGCTAGGGTTAGAACTAGCCTCGGCAGTGATTGCAGATGATGGAGCTGTTGGGGTTGCTGTGGAGGATGTAGCAGCGAATGTTGCCTGCATTTGCTTAAACATATCTGGATTAGCAACAAAAAATTCCATCATCTTTACAAAATCATTTGGGGAAAGAGTCGCCATGGATGGAAGCTGGTGGGAGATGAAAAGATTTGTAGCGGGAAAGTGAGACGATGAAAGTGAGAGAGAGTTGGGGGAAAGTATTTGGAGGGAGGTAGAAGGAGTAATGATGGGGTGAGAAGTTTAATGGTTGATGTGACGGAGGAGTGGGAAGCGGGAACGACGGTTTGGGTTTCTAGGGGAGAGGGATTTTGTGAAGACCCACGTGATGCAGCAGGAGGGTAAAGGAAACTGATTTAGGAGAGAGAGAGTGTTCTAGCAGCTATATTGTAATGTGCTAACAGAATAGTGGCATAAAAATAGGAAAGCAGTTATAACTGCACACACTAGAGATAAGCACAATCGAAATAATGCAACCACTAACATATTTTGAATTTAGGAGAGAGGGGTCAGTTTTCGCAAGAAAATTCAAACAAAATCACCAGAAAAATAGAGAAAAGTTACCCGCTTTTTCATTATCTCTTTACTGCAACTCTCATATTATCCCAACATCCTCGCAACATTCACTTAGCTTATCAAATGATTTCATGCAAAGAAGTGCAGAATCACAAGAATTCAGAGATATTTTTGACATAGATTGCATCGTCGTAGTGAGCGCCTTGCCCCTAGTCTCAATCTCCAAAAACAGTCGCGATTATACCATTTTGTAAGGTAGCATCGTCGCAGCGAACGCCGTGCCCCCCAAACTACTTTGGTGATTGCCACACTGTATAAATAAGTATATATATATATATATGCACACAATGCTAAGCTTCAGCGGAGGAACGTGTTGAGATAATAACCTGAGTTCACAGAAGACGATGTTATAGCAGCACTGGGGTAACATATGAAACAGTTGCATCCTTAAAATGTTATCATATATGCTGATGCAACAAACAAACTCATACAGAGTTAAGCAAGAACACATAGACCAAGAGACTTTTGTAATTTGACGAACTTCTCATGATCCAAAGATTTTGTGAAAATATCAGCAGTTTGATTTTCAGTTTTTACATATTCAAGCTTTAAAACCTCCTCCTCAACTAAATCCCTAATAAAGTGGTGCCTAATATCAATGTGCTTAGTCCTAGAGTGTTGAACATGATTTTTAGAAATATTGATAGCACTGATGTTATCACAATACACCACTAGACTCTTACTCTCAACTCCATAATCATTCAGCATTTGTTTAAGCCACAAGAGCTGAGCACAACAACTACCTGCAGCAACGTATTCGGATTCTGCCGTAGAGAGAGAGACACAATTTTGTTTCTTACTGTGCTAGGATATGAGGTTGTTTCCTAGGAAGAAACATCCACCACTCGTACTCTTCCTGTCATCTAGGTCTCCAGCCCAATCGGAGTCACTAAACCCTGCAAGAGATAGATTTGTGTGTTTGGTGAAAGCAATGCCTAGATCTGATGTTCCAGCAACATACCTGATGATCCGTTTCACGGCTTTGAGATGCGATACCTTGGGTTTTGCTTGGTACCTGGCACAAACACAAACACTATACATTAAATCAGGTCGAGTAGATGTAAGGTATAGGAGACTTCCTATCATTGACCGGTACAGTGTTGGATCAACATCCTCTCCAGCATCGTCCTTTGAGATCTTGTCGCTCGACCCCATTGGAGTACGCATGGTTTTGCTCCCTTCCAGCTTGAATTTTTTAACCATGTCCTTTGCGTATTTGCTTTGGGATATGAATATTCCATCTTTTCCTTGTTTGACCTGAAGCCCTAGGAAATATGCAAGTTCTCCAACCATACTCATCTCAAACTTCTTCGCCATAGCACCTGCAAAATCATCAAGTAACTTTCGAGAGGTAGAGCCCACAATCATGTCATCAACATAAATTTGAGTAATGAGTAGTTTGGAGTTCTCCCTTTTTCTGAACAATGTTCTGTCCACACTTCCGCGCACAAACCCGTATGTGAGTAAAAACTTTGTTAGGTGCTCATACCAAGCTCTCGGGGCTTGTTTGAGACCATACAAAGCCTTTTTCAGTTTGAACACATACTCGGGTTTGTGTGGATCTTCAAAACCTTTCGGTTGTTCAACATAGGACTCTATTCTTGCAACAGGGGCAAAAGTGTCATCAAAATCAATCCCCTCTACCTGAGTATAGCCTTGTGCGACTAGCCTTGCTTTGTTCCGCACGATTGTTCCATGCTCATCAGTTTTATTCTTGAAAATCCACTTTGTTCCTATAACATTCCTGTTAACAGGCCTAGGAACCAAGTACCACACATCATTGCGAACAAACTGATTTAATTCCTCATGCATAGCATTTTTCCAACACTCATCAGTTAATGCTTCTTTCACATTTTTAGGCTCTATTTTTGAAACAAAACAGCTTACCCTAAGAAGTGTAGCACACTTAGTAAACATGCAAACCATCTCTCTATAGTTAACGGGTGGCTTACCTCTCGTGCGAACTCCATCTTGCACGTTACCTATGACCTGAGATGTTGAATGATTTGCTCGTATTCTTCCAGGTGGTTCCCTTCTTTCACTTCCTCTATGGATTGCAGATTCCACATTCTCTTCTTCAAACTTTGGCTGTTGAGGCTGTGTTTCTTGAGTTGTTGTCGCAACATCAGGGACATCGTCATGATCTGCTCTTTAAAGTCCAGCTGTGTTTCTTCTGCATCTTCTGTTCCTGTAAATGTTGCTCCATCATCAAACACTACATTCATAGATTCTTGAATAGTGCGTAATTTCAGATTATAGACTCTATATGCAACACTATTTTGAGAGTATCCAACAAATATGCCTTTATCACTCTTTTCATCAAACTTAGTAAGATACTCCCTATCATTTAAAATGTAGCACACACACCCAAAAACATGAAAGTGTTGAAGGTTAGGTTTTCTCCCCCTCAAGATCTCATATGGAGTTTTGAACGTTCTGGGTCTGATGTTGACACGGTTGTTGATGTGACACGCAGTATTCACCCCCTCTGCCCAAAAGCGTTTGGCGATTTTCTTTGTACTCAACATTACTCGCGTCATCTCAATCAACGTTCGATTCTTTCGTTCCACCACCCCATTCTGTTGTGGTGTCTTTGGAGCTGAGAACTCTTGGGAGATGCCTTTCTTCTCACACAACACAGTGAATTGCGCATTTTCAAATTCTCGTCCATGATCTGTTCTTATACGAGCAATTCTCACACCAAACATATTAGACACGCGGGCAAACAAGTTTTTGAAGTTTTCAAATGACTCAGATTTGTTTCTAAGAAATAAGGTCCAGGTATACCTTGAATAATCGTCAACAGTTACTAGAACATACCTTTTACCTCCAAGACTTTCGACCTCCATAGGTCCAACTAAGTCCATGTGTACTAGCTCAAAGCAGCGTGTAGTACCAAAGTGTTGTTCTTGATATTGCACAACAGGGTGTGAAGCATCACTTGCTTTCCTTTTTGACAATCTTCACACACGATCTTATCCTTCTTGTTGAGTTTAGGTAGCCCGCGTACAGCTTCCATCTTCGTCAGCCTGTCAAGATTACGAAAATTAGTATGACCTAATCATTGATGCCACAACACAGTATCCTCTACTTGTGCTTTGTAGCATCGTGTATCATCAGTCATATTCATATAGCAATTATCCTTTGACCGCTGCCCCTTCACAACACATATGTTTCTGTCATTGTACACTTCACATGCATCCTTAGTGAATCTGACCTGCAAATTGTTATCACACAATTGACTTATACTAATTAAATTAGCCACAAGACCTTGAACATGTAACACATTTTTTAAGGCAGGTAATCCAGATACATTAAGTACACCTTTACCAATGATTTTTCCTTTTGAACCACCTCCAAAGGACACATTTCCTCCATGAAAAAACTCATAGTCTGAGAGACATGCTTTGTTACCTGTCATGTGACGGGAACATCCACTATCAAAGTACCATGAGTCCGTGGTACTTGTCCGTAGTGCAGTATACACCACAAGACAGTTTACCTTGTCTTTTCTTACCCAGACTTGCTTGGGTGCTTGGTTCACCTTTCTATGTTGTACAGACTGTTGATAAACCACATTAGCTTGCTCAACATCTTTTAATCGTTTAATACAGAAAGGTTTAATATGACCCGGATTAAGACAATAGTGACAGATGTATGTTCTACGTTTCTTACCTTTTCTTACCTTTGTCTTTTTGTCCTTACTGGATGACGGATCAGGTTGTTTCAGAACAAAAGGCGGCATAGCATATGGTTGGCTGCTCGATCCAGTTTCATAGCCAAGACCCTTAGTGCCGAACTGTTGTTTGCCCAACATCTCTTCAAGCGTGTAGGTTCCTGTGTTCCACTTCTGAATGGTAAGCTCTGCCTTTTGGAGTTCAGTCACCATTTTATGTAGCTCCATTTCCTTTTGAGTTAGTGTAGCCTCGGTCTTTGCTAACACATCTTTGAGTCGTGAGTTTTCACTCAAGGTTAACTCCAGGTGCGACGCCTGTTTCCTCCATTTCTGAAGTAGTTCATCATACAGTTTCTGTAGCTCCTGGACTATCAGCATGGTGTTGTCATCACATTCGTGACTTAGTTCCTCCTGAAAATCCTCTTCACCTGTTGAACAAACAAGAGCAGAAACATTTTCCAACAGTGAGTATGAATTGATGTTATACATGTTCCCACTTAGCACAGGCACATCATCTTCTTCGATGTCGGACAGAGACTGCGTCCAAGGATCAAACCCCAAAGGATTATCACTTCCGCCTTCTAGGATTGTCCCCAAACATGAAGTGTGCATCGCCACCGTCTTTTCTTGTGCTACTGCAGCAGCTTGCTCACTTTCTTCATCCTCATCACTTGATCGATCAAGATTGGAGAAGAATTCAGCCTCATCTTCACTCCATGACACCCAGTATGATTTTCCACGTTTCCTCAGTGTGTTGGCGCACTCTCTTGCGAAATGTCCAAAGCCTTTGCACTCCTTGCATTGTACTTTGTCGAGGTCAAATTTCTCACGCTTGAATCCTTCACTTGAGAAGGATTTTCGAAAGTTCTTGGGTGGGGCAGCTTCTCTTCCTTTGGGTGCTTGACGCTCGCCTTGTTGGGACTCCATTTCCCTAGGTTTTGGAGCATACTGACCTTGATTCATCTTTCTTATCATAGAGTTGAATTTTCGAGTTATCAGGGCAACGCCATCTCCTTCTTTGATTTCTTCCAAACCAAGTTCCTCCTCGTAGGTCACGTCCTTGATTTCCTTGATTCTGCTCTCACTTGTTGACCCAGCAATTAATGTTATAGATTTCTTTTTGCTTGCTGGTGCTCTCTCCTCCAGGCACATCTCATATGTCTTTAGACTATTCATGAGGTCCATGAATTCTGTTGCAGCAACATTTTTAGATTCCATGAACGCAGTAACCTTCATGTCAAACCTTGAAGGGAGCGTTCTCAAAGCTTTGGACACCAATACCTTATTACTCAAGGGGTCCCCAAGATCTTGACACTCATTCGCAATGTCTAGTATCCTCTTGGTGTAGCCGTTAATGTCCTCCTCCTCCTCCATTCGCATGTTTTCAAATTTAGAGGTAAGAACACGTAAACGAGACTCCTTAATGCTGGTGTCGCCCTCACAATGCCTTTGAAGTATGTCTCAAGCATCTTTAGCACATGCAGAATTTTTGATGAGCTTAAAGATGTTGACATCGACACAAGCATAAATTGCATTTATTGCTTTGTCATCAAAATTAGCAGCATCATTTTGATCTCTCGTCCACTGCTCAGGTGGTGTTGGAGTAACATCTCCTTGAGCATCAGTGGTCTTGGGAGGAGACCAGCCTTTTTCAACGGACAACCAGACTCTCCTATCGATTGACTTGATATGAGCCCGCATTCTGGTTTTCCAGTAGGAGTAGTTTGATCCATCAAGGACAGGTGGTTTGAAAGTTCCACTGTCGAGATCCATGTCAACCCTACAATTGAGACACCAACCAGGACCTTACTCAGTATGTCGAGTAGAGGCTCTGATACCACTTGAAAGTGTATCTCAACTGATAAAGTGCGTGTTGTACCAACACTTATCACAACAGCAGACTAAATGATTCACTAAAGATAACTATCTCCAGTTATGTTGTGCAAACACCAAGGAAACACACTCACGCGAAAGAAAGAGTCACTCCAGGTGTATTTCTGCGTAGGTTCAATAAGATAACCCACGCGAGTCTCACGACTAAAAATATTTTATTAAAAAATAAAAACAGTAGTTACAGACAGTAGAATCCCTCTAGCTATCCTCTCAACTACTCTTACGAAAATCACTATCTCAAGTGCACAAGATTGCAAATGAGATTATCAAAAACTTCACTCTAAAAAGTACAACTATCATCCACGAGAGTCTTCTGTATTTATAGAATCCACCAGCTTCTTCTCCAAGACAAAACAGAATGTGGATGACTATAGGAGGTGGAGTTAGTTGGCAGTTATTCGCCTGTGCTGTTGCGACATTCGCGGAACATGGGGGTTGACTAAGTCAGCTTCAACAGACTCCTCATTTTTCTCGCTGGTTAGCTACAACTGAATTCCCTAGAAGAGTGACACTCCTTTTTCACCTTCTTTAAGCAACGTGCCATACAAGAAGAAAGGTAAAACAATTAATAGAGTTGGGATAACT
Organism: Leonotis leonurus; assembly: GCA_026898415.1. Taxonomy (NCBI): domain Eukaryota; kingdom Viridiplantae; phylum Streptophyta; class Magnoliopsida; order Lamiales; family Lamiaceae; genus Leonotis; species Leonotis leonurus. The sequence continues at coordinate 21,628 of JAPKLX010001239.1, forward strand.
CTATCAGCAGAGATATACATTTCTTTTTAAATTAGAATCCAGTGGGGCTGCTGCTATAGTGGTGGCTCGACATGGCGGCACTGCTGCTGTAGTGGTGGCGTGATGCGGGGACATTTCTGTTGGCGACTCCAACGAACGATAACTCACTGAAGCAAACCGTGAATGAGAGAGAATCTAGGGAGAAGAGGGCTGGAAATAATTAGGCTATTGCCCAAAATCGACTCGTTTGCTCGATTAGAGAGAAAGGGAGACTATTGGGTGGGGAAAAGAAGTTTTTGAAGTTCGTTTTCTATGAAATCGAGAGAATGGGAGTAAGATTATTGGGTTGAAAACGGAAGCCCAAAACGGCAAAGAATTTTGCCGGAAACGGCATCGGATGGGTGGCCGCTTTGAGTGCATGTGTGTGTAGAGAAGTGGCGTGAGGTGATGATGCAGAGTGAGAGAAATAGGGGTAATGGGGGTTGGGTTTGTGAAGAACGACTGAGAGAGAGAGAGGGGGGTTGCCAAATTCTATTTGGTATTTACTAATTATTTGGGAAAATTTGAAAAATAAAATATAACTTAATAAATAAATAATTATAATCTGGTAAATAAATTCGGGCCGGGTTGGGTGTGGATTAAGGGCCAAATTAAGGCTAATTTACAATTATAGGCCTAACCCAGTAGATAGGGCATGGGTCGAGCCAAATGATTAATTATTTCTAATGGATTAATTTAAATCCTTTTAATTGACTTTATTGACACAATGGATTAAAAATACTAATAGACTACTATTAGTTAATTAATTAAATCTTTGAACTTAACTAAATTTAGACTAATTAATTTAATTAATTGGATTAATTAAATTATTTAAGTTGATTAATTAATAATTAATGAGAAATTAATTATTGAATTAAATATCTTGATTTTAATGATTAGTAATTAATTATTAAATGTGTAATTTTGATTAATGTTGGGAACCCTAGGTAACTTAATTTTGATGATGGTTTTTCGAAACACACTTAGTTTTTCTTAGAGTTTAAACTGTTCTACATGTTAAACAGATCACTAGATATAAAGTGTATCATGTTACAGAACAGATTAGGAGATGACTTGATATGTAAAGGAAACATTCCTATAGAAGTCAATCTCAACTTAGTATAGGATGAAGGTCAAGATTTCACGCCAAAATGAATCGATCTGCTGTAACAGACAGCGACCAGATCGATGACCAGATCGATGCCTACAGCAAGGAACCAGAACGATTGAGTCATCAATCCACCAGCTGACATCATCCTACACATCATATCCTCTTGCCACGTCAAGATTAAAAGTCCATCCAACTGGGATTGGAAAGAAGATCTTCGGTTAACACATAAAAGGAAAGAGACCGTTAGCAAATCTGCTTTCCATAACTCAAAGATTGAGTCAACCTTTCCTATATGGCAAGAACAGATATGATGGAAATCATTGATTGGCAATATACCATCTATCACACGCCAATCAACAACGGCTAGAATTTCAAAATTCAATGCCTATATAGTCGAAGTTCAAAAAAACTGGAGAAGAGAGAACATATACGCGAACTATACTGTTGTCATACTCTCAAGAAATCCATCTGCTATCCAGACTTAGAGTTTCAACACTCTGTGATTCTACATCACACCAACCATCTTGATTCAAGTCTGTCTTATCGAGAGAAAGGAGATCACCCTGCTAGCTAGTAGTTTTCTAGTGGTAACGTAGAGGTAATCTGTTGTAAAGGGACACGACCCTTAATTCGTGCATAAGTATCTCTCTAGTTGTGATTGATACTCGTGACTCGTTCTCCATGTTGGGAACCCCATAAAATATTCTAAGTTTTGATGATGCTCTTTCAAAAAAAAAAAAAACACACTTGGTATTATACATGTTCTGTACCTTTTCTTTCTGGTTACAGCAAACCAGATAGTCGAGATCAACTCAACCGAAAGATAGAATATGTCTCGGACAGAGAGTCTCAAAACCAGCAAGTCTCAAGACAGAATGCTAAACCAG
>JAPKLX010003655.1:0-10809 GCA_026898415.1 Leonotis leonurus
TCAGCTACTATGGAATTCAACAAAACGCACGATCTAGCATCCACATCTTCTTCATTCTTAACCTGCACGTTTAGAAATACATGCAGGGCTGAGTACAAAATTGTACTCAGTAGACACGTGCCAAATTCGCACACGTACATATATAACTGTCAAGCCATTTTGAGTGAATCATAGGGATTTTGTCTCTAAAGCACCTATGTTCACAAAAACATTTCTTTCAGAAAGTTCTAGTTTGACTGCAGTCCTAGTTCTTTGTAATCAACCATATCTGAACGTTATTTGTGCCGGGGAAGTGGCCACTTCCCACAGACACTTGACCGGTCAACCTTTCGCTGACTCACAGTCCATTGTGTACACTAGTTCGAGTGGAGACGCTAACCCACTGGAACCCGAATTCGATTATCATATAACAAATAGGCATCATACATAAATCGAAAATATTTATGGCAAGACAGTGCTTTGAAAATATCTCGTTTCATTTTGAAAGCATGCACACATATTTTTTCATAGAGTAAGAAAAGCCTACTTGGATAGCCTCGATTGGTGTTGGCTTTGTTCTCGACGTGCGGATCCGACCTCTCGTCGAAACCTTTAACATGAATCTCGAGTGAGATATATTACTCGAGTATATCAAATAAATTCTAAGTGCAAGGAATTACTATCCTTGGTTATCTTGAGAGTTTATTCTCGGGTCTTTAAAATTCGACTATTATACGAGTCTAGGAGTTGTATTTCTAGAGGAGTAGTATAATGATTTCTAAGTCACTTTATAATTCGGGAATTTACTATACCCAATAAATAGTTATTGGGTATATAACTAAAGATATTTCTAATTTAATATCTCGATCCTTAATTCGAGGCAAATAAATTTCTAATTAGCTAATTAATATTTAATTGCGACCACAAGCATAATTTATAATTTAATCATTTCTTATGATTAAATTCTAATTAATCAATTAAGTTCTAACTACTTAAATAAATCTCTAATTGAATATTTTGATTCTTAAGTCAAAATATCTACAAGTTTTTTTTTATAGGTTAAAATAACCTAGCTAATATATATCTTAAGTATGATTTATAATTAAATAAATTATTAAGATAATTAATTATCTAAATAAATTCCAATTTACTTATCTAGTTAATTAACATTCTACTTCTTGGGCTTGGTCTAAATAAATAAATAACTTCTATCTAATAAAATTATTAATAGTCTATTTAAATAATTCACTTAGCCCATAACATAAATTGGTTTAGCCCATTTAATTAAGTGAGCCCACCTTTATTAATACAATCTCATAGGCTTTTAACTTAGTCCATTTCCAACATCTTAATTGGCCCATTGCATAACTTAATTAAGTCCATTAGGACATAGAATCCGGCCCAACCTTAGTTTAATATCTAGGCCCAAATTAAACTATATTCTCGGCCCATTTGTATATTACTCCAGCCCAGCACAAGTTTATTATGTAGAGCCCAGCCCGTTTAGTTATTGACCCGTTAACCCGGCCCACGACCCGGGCCCAAGTTCTAGACTATTCTATTCCAATTAAACCTAACCCTACTTTGTTTCTATTCCTCACCCACAGACACTCCCCCCCCCTCTCTCTCTCTCTCGCTCTGCCTTCTCTCTCTCGCTCCGCGGCCATTCTTCTTCATCCACCTTCTCCGCGTCGCCAACCTTCCTCCGGCGAGCTTTTCCTCGACAGGCATTGAGCAGAACTTCCCCCTATTCGGAGCTCTTCGCCGTTGCGCCGCACCGCCTTGCTCTCGCGCCGCTCTCTCTCTCTTCGCGCAGCAACCATTGCTGTTGTTTCTTCATCGCAAAACCAGCAGCGGAGCAGTCTCCGCGTCGCACTCCTACTGCATGCAGCAGCGCCGCACTCAATTCCCCGCTAAGTTCTCCCTATTCTCGTTTCTGCTCTTCTTCCTCTCGCTGTCTCTCTGATTTCTCCGCCTCTCTTTCATTCTCAATGCATAGCACCACGTCGCACTCCCCATTGACATGCAACAACGCTGCTGTTCTCGTTTCATCCCCAGGTATCTCCTCTCCCTTATCTCTTAAATTCTATTTCCTTTCTCTACCACATCTATTTTAGTTCTTGTTTGAGATTTGGTTTCAGGATTATATATATAATCCTTTGCTTTCTCCCTGATTTTTTTTTTTTTTTTTGATTTAATAGGGTCTTATGAGTGTTCTGAATTTGTAGGTTGGTTTCGGGTAGTTCGGGGTTGGTTCGGGGCTGTCCGGGGTTATCCGGAACTGTCCGAAGCCGTTCGGGGTGGTTCGAGGTCTGCCGAAACCGTTCGAGGCTGTTTCGAAGCTGTCCGTAGCTGTTCGGGACTGGTTCGAGGGCTTGCGAAGCCGTCCGAAGTCGTTCGTAGTCGTTCGGGGCATGCTCGAGGCCATCCGAAGCTGTTTGGAGTGGTTTCGAGGCTGTTCGGGGAAGGCTCACGGCTGGAACTGTCCTTCGGGCAGCAACCGTGCTCTACTTTGAACCCTATTACTAGATAAGCCTTCTTTCTATTTTCTTTTCGTTTTGCCGTAGATTAGCATTTGGTTCATATCAATATTTAACAAAGTTTAGCAGTATGTTTTCTTACGTTAAGGGCATGCATTTCTAAGTTCAAAGCTACAACACTAAGTTCAGAGTTTAAATGTATAGGTTTCAATTTGGTCAGTCTTGTATCGGTGTTCTTCTGGGTTGTGGAGCATTTAAACTTTTCCTTCTAGATAGTGAAGTGCAGTTATGAAGTATGTATAAGCTTAAATGTGAACGAGAATATTAATTGCTATAGTTTGAAAGTCATTTACCTCTAGACTTCAACTACTTCTTCTTCTCCGATTGATACGCACCTCTTCCTCTTTCAAATTCGGCAGCGATTTGGTGTGTATTGAGTGAGAGTGAAATAACTTCCCAAAATTTACCCTTTATATAGAAATGGTTGTCTTGGTTTTAACCTATTGATATGTACAATAGATATGTACAGGTCGTTTCTCTGCTAGGGATGGAGGGAATAATTCTGTGTGAGTTGAGGTGAAGTGAAGTGTGGCGTGTGGCAGCAGCTCCCGTCTTCTCAGCCGCCGTCTATAATGTAGTCTATACTATATTTCTTTCTTATTTTATGTTGGGGTGTTATAGTTTTGGGTGATGTATATAACACCTTTGTAACACACTGTACATTTTCTATCATTAGATTTTCTGCCACAGATTTGTACTGCAACAAATCTGATCCATAATATTCCATGTGACAATCTGATCGATTATTATGTATATATGTTATGTATATTACGTGTATATATATATATATATATATATATTACATCTTAGTGACTTATTTTCTACATACATGCAATTATCTCACAAATTATTATTAACACATATACATATATCGTAACAATGAGGGCTAACTATAATAAATAGCAACTAATAATATATCTTAATGATTAATATTAATAATAATCACTTAAATGATTCTATAGAAATGAAGATAAGTTGGCTAATTAATTATGAGGACTCTTAACACCGAATCTTTATAATTTAAAACTCCTTTAAGCTCTCATTTGGTAAAACAAAAATTTAAACCATTTCATCTCAACATAAGTGGAGAAAATATTAAAAATTGCTACTTATTATTTATTCTTAATTAGAACTTTTAGGAACTCCCTACCTACTTGATACAATTAGGTCTAATGAAAAGAGCGGGTCATTACATTCTACCCCTCTAACTAAAAATTTCGTCCCGAAATTTGCATATTCTCATCGAACAGTTCGGGGTATTTTTCTCGCATCTTTTCTTCGAGTTCCCATGTGGCTTCTTCTTGCCCATGGTGCCTCCATAATACTTTTACTAGCTTTATTGACTTGGTTCGAAGCTGTTGAATCTTCTCGTCTAAAATAGCTTCGGGTTTCTCCTCATAGCTCAAGTCAGGGTTAAGAATTATCTCTTCTTGGTGAATGACGTGTTTTGGGTCAAACACGTATTTCCTGAGTTGAGAAACATGGAAAACGTTATGCACGTTTCCAAAGTTCGACGGTAATGCCAATCGGTATGCTACCGATCCTATCTTTTCCAGGATTTCGTAGGGTCCTACGAAACGGGGTCTCAGTTTTCCCTTAACACCGAATCTAACGATTCCCTTAGATGGAGATACTTTCAGAAAAACTTTATCTCCCACCTCAAATTGTAGTTCAGTTCTGCGGGTGTCGGCATAGGATTTTTGTCTGTCCTGAGCTTCCTTGATTCTACCTCGGATTTGACGAACAATTTCTATCATTTCGCTAACCGAATCCGGACCCACTATTGCTCTCTCGCCGACTTCATCCCAATAAAGCGGCGATCGGCACTTTCTTCCGTACAGGGCTTCGTACGGCGCCATTTCTATGGTGGCCTGATAGCTATTGTTATAGGCAAACTCTATCAAGGGTAGTACTGTTTCCCAGCTCCCACCTCGGTCGAGAACCACAGTTCTTAACATATCTTCTAGGGTTTGAATCGTTCTTTCTGACTGTCCGTCAGTCTGTGGGTGGAAGGCAGTACTAAAGTTCAGCCTCGTGCCCAGTTCTTTTTGTAGGCTCATCCAAAATCTGGATGTGAACTTCGAGTCTCGATCTGAGGTGATCGATACTGGTACGCCGTGGAGACGTATAATCTCACGAACGTACAGTTGGGCTAACTTATCCGATCCATAGGTGATCATTATGGGTATGAAGTGAGCACATTTCGTGAGTCTGTCCACAATCACCCAGATAGCAGTGTTTCCACGCTTGGATTTGGGTAATCCAGTTACGAAATCCATAGCGATGTGCTTCCACTTCCATTCCGGGATTTCTAGAGGTTGTAGTTTCCCATAGGGTCGCTGGTGTAGTGCTTTAACTTGCTGGCAAGCTAAACATCTTTCCACGAAGGATGCTATGTCTCGTTTCATCCCGTCCCACCAGAATTTCCTCTTCAGGTCACGGTACATCTTCGTACTCCCGGGGTGAGCGGTGTAAGGAGTGTCATGTGCTTCACTCATAATCATTTCTTTAATCTCCGAACTTCGTGGAATACACAGCCTTCCTTCGAAGGTGATGGCGTTGTCGGCTTCCTCTCGATGGCTTGTAGTGTCGTTCTTCCTCACTTTGAGCCTTATTTTCTCTAAAGCCTCGTCCGTTCTTTGTGCTTCCAGAATCCTACTCCGTAAGTCAGGCTCGACTACTAGAGTAGCAAGGATTCCTTCTACGGTCTCGGGAGGTGGTAAAACTTCTAAGTTCATCTTGCCGAACTCCTTTATGAGTTCCGCCTCTCGAGTGAGGAGATAAGCCAGTTTCGCAGATGTTTTACGACTCAAGGCGTCGGCTACTACGTTAGCCTTACCCGGATGGTAGTTTATACCGCAGTCGTAATCCTTTACTAGTTCCAGCCATCTCCTTTGTCTCATGTTGAGATCCTTCTGCTCAAAGAAATATTTGAGGCTTTTATGATCTGTGAAAATCTCGCACCGAACTCCGTAGAGGTGGTGTCTCCAGATTTTCAAAGCGTGTACAACGGCAGCTAACTCTAGGTCATGAGTAGGGTAGTTGAGTTCATGCGGTCTGAGTTGTCGAGATGCGTATGCTATCACCTTTCCTTCTTGCATCAACACACAACCCAATCCGATCTTAGACGCGTCGGTGTAAACAACATACTCCTTATGGGGTTCTGGGACTGCGAGCACCGGAGCAGTGGTCAATTTCTCCTTTAGCAGTTGGAAACTAGCCTCGCATTCTGGCGACCATTTGAACTTAATTCCCTTCTGGAGTAGTTGAGTCATCGGTCTGGCTATCTTGGAAAATCCCTCGATAAACCTTCGATAGTACCCTGCTAATCCTAAGAAACTTCTGATTTCATTAGGAGTTGTGGGTGCTTTCCATCCTTGTACTGCTTCCACCTTAGCGGGGTCTACCTTGATCCCTTCAGATGACACTATGTGTCCGAGAAAAGCCACCTCGTTCAGCCAAAATTCGCATTTACTGAATTTTGCATAAAGCTTCTCACTTCTAAGAGTTTCCAAGACGATTCTCAAATGATTCTCGTGTTCTTCCCCACTTTTAGAATATATCAGAACATCGTCTATGAATACCAAGACAAATTTGTCGAGGTAAGGATGGAAGATACGGTTCATCAGGTCCATGAATACCGCAGGTGCATTGGTGAGTCCGAATGGCATTACTACAAACTCGTAGTGGCCGTATCGGGTCCGAAACGCTGTCTTAGGAACATCTTCAGTCCTAATCTTCAGCTGATGATAACCCGATCTTAGATCAATCTTCGAAAAGACGCTTGCTCCCTTCAACTGGTCGAACAAGTCGTCTATTCGTGGTAATGGGTATCGGTTCTTCAATGTCATCTTATTTAGGGCTCGGTAATCTATACACATCCTTAAGGTGCCGTCCTTCTTCTTTACAAAGAGTACTGGAGCTCCCCAAGGTGACACGCTTTGCCTGATAAATTCGAGATCTAAAAGTTCTTGGAGTTGGATCTTGAGTTCCTCTAACTCCTTCGATGCCATTCTATAGGGTGCCTTGGATATTGGGGCTGATCCAGGTTCCAGATCGATCGTGAACTCTAACTGTCGGTTTGGTGGTAGGCCTGGTAACTCTTCTGGAAACACGTCGGGGTATTCCCCTACGATGGCTACGTCCTCAATTTTCCGTTCTTCTTTGGCTTCTCCACTCAAAGAGACTAAGTATGCTGAGCAACCCTTCTTTACCAATTTCTCGGCTTGTAGGGCTGAGATAATTGACTTCCTTCGAGTCGTGGTGATCCCATGGAAACTCGTAGGTTCTTTTCCAGGGGGTCGGAATGAGATTTGCCTCTCATTGCAAAGGATCGTGGCATAGTTTTCAGCTAGCCAATCCATTCCTAGGATTATGTCCACATCATTCATCGGAAGTACGCTAAGGTTGTTTGCTAGTACCTTAATAGATCATAAGTTCAGGCTTAGATTTGAGCAAGCATGAGTGACAGTCGTTATTCCTCCTAGGGGTGAAGAAACATTCATAGATGTCTCTACCAGTTCTGACTTCAACTCGAAGTTCTCTACGCATGCTTTAGCAATGAAGGAATGAGAAGCTCCCGTATCGAACAAAATTATTACTGGAGTGTTTAGGAGTATTCCCATACCTGTCAGGTTTCCCTGACTCCCTTCTGGCTGCTTCTGGTTTATTGCATAAGCCCGAGCTCGCTGTGGCCTCTTCTGCGATGGGTACTGAGGGTACTGGGGTGGAGGTGGCGGTAGCTGGTGATGCTGTTGCTGGGCCCGAGGTTGAGCCTGTATGGCTCGAACATACTGTCTCTGGTTCGACTGATTAGGCCTGGAGCCTCCTCCTTGCTGCCTTGTGGGGCAGTTTCTAGCTAGATGTCCCTTCTGTCCGCAGGCGAAGCAGCTGTTGCTACCAGCACGGCACTCTCCTAAGTGCATTTTCTTGCACTTAGAGCAAGTAGGGTACTTCGAAGGGTACGCATGGGTCTGTGTTCCGAAGTTTGACTTCTCAGCGTGGTGGGGACGATTTTGTCCTTCCCATGGCTTCTTCTGGGCTGCGCTGCCCCGATTGTCCTCCCATTTGCGCTTCCCTTTGTGGTTCTGGGAGGGTGCTGGGAAGAACGCGGGCGGGGTCGCAGTCACTGCTCTCTCTCCAGGCATAGCCGCCTCAATATCTAGGGCGCGGCTGAGAGATTCCGGGTAGGATAAACCCCCGTGGCTGGCAAGTGCCATCCTGATCTCGTGCCTCAGACCGGAACAAAATTTCTCCGCCATCTTTTCATCGGTATCCACTTGTTCTGGTGCATACCGAGACATGTCGCAGAAGGTCCGATCGTATTCCGTGACCGACATCCTTCCCTGTTTCAGGTTGTAGAATTCCATCTCCTTCTTTTTCCTATAGCTTTTAGGAATATACTTATCGTATATTCCCGTCTTGAATTCCTCCCAAGTTATATTCTCCCGCTGTTAAGGGGTCATAGTCTTCCTCCTGGCCTCCCACCAGAAGTCAGCTGATCCCGTCAATTGAAAAGAGACGCACGTCATGCGCTCCTGATCCGTGCAGCGGAGGAAGTTGAAAATACGCTCCAGCGCGCGCACCCATACCTCCGCTTCAGCTGGGTCACCTAACCCATTGAAGGTGGGTGGATTTTGTCGGAGGAAGAGTTCCTCGATCCTCCTAGCAGGCGGTGGGAGGGGTGGGGTTACCTCCCGCTCTGCTGCCGGTCCTCTTTCCTCGTTATTTGGATTCAGTCCCCTTCCTCGGCCTCTCGGACGTCCTCTTGGCGGCATTCTGTTAACATAAGGTTTCTTATCTTAGTCGGGAAATTCGTTGGTTACGATACTTAACAGTATGGAGTCTTACTTAGCATTTGATATTATGAAGTAATGGATTTTACGGAATTGAAAAAAAAATAGGTAGTGCATATAACAAAATGGACTTCTAGGGTCATCATAATCCATATCATTTGCCTCTGCGAGGTCTAGTTCTATACAGAATCCTATCGTACTTTCTAAGTACATGGTATGATGTTCACCTCTCTATGATGTCATCACAAAAGGTACTCAGCCACGAAACACTAGCTACTGTGTTTTCGTGCTGTCAAAATATCGGGTATGCCATACTAGTACGGAACGGTCTATAATAAATTATCGTTTCCGACTACAAAATCTATCATCGGTACGGTCTATACATATGATCCGTTAGCGATGAGTACAAAATATCAATCTAGCTACTCCTGGGTGACGCAGCTGAGGTACTCCTCCTCGTCCGGGGCCTCCTCATCCCAGTCAGGCTCCCAAGCCTCATCCTCGGGGTCGATCTCGGGATCTGCCTCCTCCTCTGGGTCCTCCTCGGGATCTTCCTCCTCCGGATCCTCCTCGGGGTCCTCCTCCTCCGGATCCTCCTCGGGGTCCTCCTCCTCCGGATCCTCCTCCTGACCTCCCACCTCTGGTGCCCCTCTTATCGGCTCACCGTATATCCTCAGAGGCCTGCTCGCCCTATCTATCAGTCTCTGGATCTTGGCGTCGATCTCGTCCCAATCGAGGGATGCTTCCCTCTTCCGAGAGGGACCCTCGTCTGCTGTCTCTAGTGCTGGGGCCTTACCCCTATCGTCACCACCCGCTGGTCGGGTCCTGATGAGTCGAAACTGTGTGGAACCTGCGTCGTCGTCACTAGCTGGGGGTTGACGAGGTGACGGTAGTCGTCGTAGTCCCACAGTGGGGTGTGAGGGACCTGACTCATCATCGTGATGTCCTCGATACTCCGGCATCCGTGTCGGGGGTGGAATGGGAGATAAAAGATGCTCTCCTACTGGGCGGAAAGGCTCCATCTCAACGTCGCGGGGTGTCTGGAACTCTGGCACTGGCTCGCCATATAGTAGGCTGTAGGTCGGAGCTACAGGGATCACTCCTGCTGGAAGGTAGGTCTGGATCAGGGGTGCCCAAAATGGTGGTACGCCCCCTGCTATAATCAAGTCGCCTGGTCGAACATATGGACCCTCCGGTGGGCTTCCGTACGTCTCCCAGTAGCGAAGGATCGTGGCTATAAATCCCCATATGTCGACTCCACGATCGTGGCTGAGTCCGATCGGTCGGACGAAGTCGCCTACTATCATCCGAGCCCATCCCTGCCACCTAGTGGGCAACCATGAAATCAATCGCAGAACTCCATCTATCCCGGTCGCTCCATAAGTTCTAGCGGCCTCCCATCTCATCAGAAAATGGCCCAGAAACTCCCCTAAAGTATCCCGCGGGTCAGGTCCGTAGAACTGGTACACACGTAAAGGGTCAGGTCTACACGTCATCCTCTTCCTAGCAGTCTGAAGAAACCTCGCCACTATAAAATAAAGAAATATATATGTAGTCAGTACTCGGAATATCAAATTCTAATGAATTTCATAAGCTATCATGGTTTGCTCAAGTAAATGGTTCTATTGGTGTTTCGTTTGTTAGTTGAGGGAAATGTCCTTAGGGCAAAATCCCGTTTTGGAGTTAAGATTTACTTTCCTTGAGACTTATCGTTCTTTGATACTTAGGTTCTTATTAACCGACTTGCGGTTTGTTTGTAAGTTCTAATTTGGCGGTGGATCGATAGTTATCGAGTCTTTGCCGCTATTTGCTAAGTTAAGGAAGATATCATTTCGATTCTCCCTGTTCGTTCTATTCGTTGAGGTGTTCGGGAGAGCTCGCTCTAGTTTGCGTTCTATCTTTTCGTTTAAAAGGGTTTATGGTTGTCGTTAATTCCTTATTAATAAGGAAAGATTCTTTAAGTTCTAGGAGTTCGAGCTCAGAGCGAGAGATTTGATTCAAATCTCTCTATACTTGGAAGCTTTTATCGTAAGGCGTGTGCACAAGACTAGAGGGGCAGGATACGCCGGGGCGCTAGGCTTTTGTTGACTCGTTTGGCTAGTCTAGTGAAACGATACCAGACTTGAGATTTGAAGAAAGACTCTTGGGTATATAGCACGAATGCTCTGATACCACTTTGTCACGCCCGCTTTCTACTAATTCTAGTAAAGCCGGGAACATGACCAATGAAGGAAATAAATGACGAGAAAAAGATAGTAAATATTTCCTTCATAACATAAAACAAGGACTTATCCCGTGAATCGGAAGGTCAGAGTCATAAGCTCGATACATTACTTAACAAAATATAGAGTTTCGTTTCAGTTCTATTACATAAAGATCTAGCAGCGGAATATGCAAGATCGCATAATTAAATCCTACGTGTATGAAGACACGTAGAACCCCCAAGAGTCAGCTACTATGGAATTCAACAAAACGCACGATCTAGCATCCACATC